>JAJPUD010005872.1:56223-76616 GCA_023553655.1 Myrmecobius fasciatus
TTCCAATTGACTAGGTCTGATTTGATTTGTGTGGAAAGTGTTTTGTAGTTTAGTTCATATAGTTCCTGACTATCTCTTGGCAGATAAATTCCCAAATATTTTATACTATCAACAGTTATTTTGAATGGAATTTCTTTTTGTATCTCTTGCTGCTGAACTTTATTGGTAATATATAAAAATGCTGATGATTTATGTGGATTTATTTTATATCCTGCAACTTTGCTAAAGTTTTGAATTGTTTCTAGTAGTTTTTTAGTTGAGTCTTTAGGGTTCTCTACGTATATCATCATGTCATCTGCAAAGAGTGATAATTTGGTTTCTTCACTACCTACTCTGATTCCTTTTATCTCTTTTTCTTCTCTTACTGCCAAAGCTAACATTTCTAATACAATATTAAATAATAATGGTGACAGTGGGCAGCCTTGTTTCACTCCTGATCTTATTGGGAATGATTCTAGTTTGACTCCATTACATATGATGCTTGCTGAAGGTTTTAAGTAGATACTACTAATCATTTTAAGGAAAAGCCTATTTATTCCTATACTCTCCAGTGTTTTTAACAGGAATGGGTGTTGGATTTTATCAAAGGCTTTTTCTGAATCTATAGAGATAATCATATGATTTTTATTAATTTGGTTATTGATATAATTGATTATGCTAATTGTTTTCCTAATATTGAACCAGCCCTGCATTCCTGGTATAAATCCTACTTGGTCATGATGTATTATCCTGGGGATGACTTTCTGTAATCTTGTTGCTAAAATCTTATTTAAAATTTTTGCATCAATATTCATTAGGGAAATGGGTCTATAGTTTTCTTTCTCAGTTTTCTCCCTACCTGGTTTAGCTATCAGCACCATATCTGTGTCATAGAAGGAATTTGGTAGTACACCTTCTTTCCCTATTTTTTCAAATAGTTTATATAGTATTGGGATTAATTGTTCTTTGAATGTTTGGTAAAATTCACATGTAAATCCATCTGGCCCTGGAGATTTTTTCTTAGGGAGTTGATTAATAGCTTGCTCTATTTCTTTTTCCTGAAATAGGGCTATTTAAATAATTTATTTCCTCTTCTGTTAATCTGGGCAATCTATATTTTTGTAGATATTCCTCCATTTCATTTACATTATCAAATTTATTGGCATAAAGTTGGGCAAAGAAACTCCTAATTATTACTCTAATTTCCTCTTCATTGGAGGAAAGTTCTCCCTTATCATTTTTGAGACTAATAATTTGATTTTCCTCTTTCCTTTTTCTAATCAAATTAACTAAAGGCTTATCTATTTTGTTGGTTTTTTCATAAAACCAACTCTTACTTTTATTTATTAATTCAATAGTTTTCTTATTTTCAATTTTATTGATCTCCCCTTTAATTTTCAGAATTTCCAATTTGGTATTTAATTGAGGGTTTTTAATTTGGTCTTTTTCTAGCTTTTTTAATTGTAAGCCCAGTTCATTAATCTTCTCCTTCTCTGTTTTATGCAAGTAAGCATCTAGAGATATAAAATTACCCCTTATAACTGCTTTAGCCGTGTCCCACAAATTTTGGTATGTTGTCTCATTGTTGTCATTCTCCTGGATGAAATTTTCGATTGTGTCTATAATTTGCTCTTTCACCCATTCGTTCTTCAGGATTAGATTATTTAATTTCCAAATAACTTGTGGTCTATTTTCTCCTGGCCTTATATTACATGTGAGTTTTATTGCATCATGATCTGAAAAGGATGCATTTACTATTTCTGCTTTTCTGCATTTGATTTTGAGGTTTTTATGCCCTAACACATGATCAATTTTTGTATAAGTTCCATGAACCCCTGAGAAAAAAGTATACTCCCTTCTATCACCATTAAATTTCCTCCAGAGATCTATCATACCTAACTTTTCTAGCCTTTTGTTAACCTCCCTAACTTCTTTCTTATTTATTTTGGAATTTGATTTATCTAATTCTGAGAGAGCAAGGTTGAGATCTCCCACTAGTATAGTATTAATGTCTATTTCTCCTTGCATCTCTCTTAACTTCTCCTTTAGGAATTTGGATGCTATACCACTTGGTGCATATATATTAAGTATTGATACTGCTTCTTTGACTATGGAACCCTTTAGTAAAATGTAGTTTCCTTCCTTATCTCTTTTAATTAGATCTATTTTTGTTTTTACTTGATCCGAGATAAGGATTGCTACCCCTGCCTTTCTTTGTTCACCTGAAGCATAGAAGATTCTGCTCCAGCCCTTTACCTTCACTCTGTATGTATCTCTATGTTTTAGATGTGTTTCTTGTAAACAACATATTGTAGGATTCTGGCTTTTAATCCAGTCTGCTACCCGCTTCTGTTTTATGGGAGAGTTCATCCCATTCACATTCACAGTTAAAATAACTATATCTGTATTCCCTGCCATCTTATTTACCCAGAATTATGATTTTCTCTTCCCTTTCCCCTCTCTCCCTTCCCCCCTCCCCAGTACTTTGCTCTTGAGGACCACCTCCCACCAATAATCCTCCTCCCTTTAGAGTCCCTCCCTCCCCTTTATACCTTTCCCCTAATCCTTCTATTAGTTTATCCCTTTCCTTTTCTCCCCTCCCTCCTACCTTCCCACAAGGAGGGTCAGGCCTTTCTTTGAAGCCAAATGTGTCTGATATACTCTCTTAGAGTCCAATCTAATGAGAGTAAGGTTTACACAATACTCATCGCCCTCCCTTCTTTCCCTCAATTATATTAGATCTTCTATGTCTCTTTATGAGATTTTGCCTTATTTTACCTCCTTTATTTTTACTTTATTTTGCCTCCTTTCCCTCCTCCCCCCTTTTTCTTTTCCAGTATGGTATCCCTTCCACCTCTAATTTCTTTTCCATTATTATCAAAGAAAAATCAAATTATACTGCCATTCTTTAAAGGATACCTATAGTAGAAATATAGTTCTCAAGAGTCTTCCTTTTTACCTTTTTATGCTTCTCTTGACTTCTCTACTTGGAGGTCAAATTTTTTGTTTAGATCAGGTCTTTTCATTAGAAATAGGTGAAATGCTCCTGTATCATTGAATGACCATCTTCTTCCCTGGAAGATGATGCTCATTCTAGCTGGATAACTTATTCTTGGCTGTAATCCAAGTTCTTTTGCCTTTTGGAATATCTGGTTCCAGGCCCTTCGATCCTTTAAAGTGGAAGCTGACAGATCCTGTGTAATTCTAATGACAGTTCCTCGGTATTTGAACCTTTTCTTTCTAGCTGCTTGCAATATCTTTTCCTTGGTGCGATAGTCCTGAAATTTGGCCACGATATTCCTTGGGGTTTTAATTTTGGGGTCTCTTTCTGGAGGTGATTGGTGAATTCTTTCAATGCCAATTTTGCCTTCTGATTCTAAAACATCAGGGCAATTCTCTTTCATGATTTCCTGGAAGATAGCATCCAGGTTCTTTTTTTCATCGTGGCTTTCAGGGAGTCCAATAATCCTTAAATTGTCTCTCCTGGATCTGTTTTCCAAGTCAGTTGTTTTTCCTAGGAGATATTTCATATTTTCTTCTATTTTTTCATTTTTTTGTTTTTGTTTAACTGATTCTTGAAGTCTTATTGAGTCATTTACTTCTATTTGTTCAATTTTAATTTTTAAAGTATTATTTCCTTCAGTTATCTTTTTTAGCTCCTTTTGTAGCTGGCCAATTGAGTTTCTTGATTCAATGCATTCTTTTTCCATTTTGCCAGATTTATTTTTCAGTGAATTGTTGTCTTTTTCCAATTCACCAATTTTGTTTTTCAGTGAATTGTTGTCTTTTTCCAATTCACCAATTTTGTTTTTCAGTTCACCATTTTTATTTTCCAGTGAGTTGGTGATTTTTTCCAATTCACCAATTTTGTTTTTCAATGAACTGTTTTCTTTTTCCAATTCACCAGTCCTATTTTCCAGTTTTTGATATTTCTGTTGCCCTGATCTCAATTTATTTCCCCATTCTTCTTCTAGCTCTCTTTTGAGATTCTTAATGCAATCATCAAGGTAAGCCTTCTGAAAGGGAGACCAACTTAAGTCTGCCTTTGTGGCTTCATCTGGGATTGTTTTCATAATGTCAGGATCTGGGGACTGTTCTATTTTTTCTCCGTAAAAGCTTTCTATGGTGAGAGCTCTCTTCTGCTTCTTGCTCATGGTTTAAAGTTGGGATATTCGTCAAAAACAGAGAAAGCTGCAACGATTTGTATTTTCCCTGGGGCAGTTTGCCGAGTTGACTTCCGTTCTGAGGCTGGTGGGGCCAGATTCGCACTAGGACCACGTTTTCAGCTTCTCTGGATCCACCCTTTACCAAAGGCAGATCTGTCAAAGCACCTGCCCGCAAGCAGAGCAAAGTGGCCCAGGCGTCTCCCAGGGGCTTCCTGAGTGCCTTAAATCCGGCCCTCTATCGCAGCCCTGACTTCTGCCCCGGCTGGAGTCTGATTGCGACCAGAGGCCGATTTCCCCTGAGGCTAACCTTCTCCGGAGTTCTTTCAAGGTAGATTTTTGATAGAAGTGCGTTGTAGTCCAAATGTTTGGCGGAGCCTTCACTCACAAACCAGTTCGAAGGCTCACTTTGTCTGGGTTTGAGGGAAGGTCCCAAAGGAGTTCACAGAGAAAGCTGTCTGCAGTTCGCCATCTTGGCTCCGCCCCCTGAGCAAAATATTGTTAATGAGATTTGATGAAGGCAGATAGCAGTGGGATTATCACCTTCTGGGTTCTAAAAGCTACCTTAGCCTTTTTCCTCAACAAAGCCAAAGATTAGATATACTTATGAGCAACAAATATTACTTTAGGACCAATGAATGCAGATTATTTTACTAGATTAAAAAAAAAAGTCCCTGCATTAGAAGAAGCCAAAAGCAAATGCCCTCAGCCATAGGTGGAAGAGAATTCTGTCCCCATACTACAAGCATCCCCTCAAAAAACTTCTCTTTCCTGCTTTTGGAGAAAGGCTCGCATAAGCCTATTCTGAGCTTAGAGAAGCCACTAACTTCATTTAAAAATTGGATTTCTGTACTTTTTGTTTTTTTTTTTTTTGTAATGTGGTGACACTTCTGGCTTCTTACATTGCAAAATCTTGCTGCTTTGTACTTTTGAGTCTAAAAATATGCTGACTATCCTATATAATTTTGTCACAGATAACAGCACAAGCATACAAACATGCACACACACACACACAGAAATCTGCACATACATCCAGATAAAGATATTCACTGATATATCCATACACATATTTGACATACATGTGGGAACTGAGAAGATGAAGATCTGTTGAGAGTTCAACAGCTTCTGGGGTAGGTATAATGGAATAATCTTATTGTTGGAAAATTTTTATACTCAATGTTTGTAAAAATTTATTTTTTTAAAGTTTGTGTTTGTGCAAGAAAAATAACACTGATTTTAAGTTAAGGTATTGGTATAAAATTAAACTGTCTCTTCTCTTATCATTGTACACACATATACACACACATACACACATTGGTTTGCCATTCATACTAGTTTGCACTCTCTAGACCCCAAAATAACTATTGACATGTCAATAAGCATTTAGGACAGTAAGTTGCTGATTTATAATTTGTATAAGGCACATTACAATTCAAAATATCACAAGGATGGATGTCATCTACAAGCTTTTCCTTCAGAGCCAGAAATCTTCCATACTAATAAATACAAACAGAATATAGAAATCCAAGAATAATAAACTAAAAAAAGATGAAATTACATGTCCATCTCATCTATAAATAAAGGATTAATGCATTTATGCTTTCATATATAAGTTTGAGGGAAGCGGTTATTCATCTTTATCAAGTGAAGGAAGTTATATAAAACAATAGAAAAAAAATACTAGATTTGTGACCAGTGAAGTTGGGTTTGCCTCCCACAATTGAAGTTTACTGTCTGTGAACCTGAGTAAATTCATTTAAATTTCCCTTACATCAGTTTTCTTAATTGCAAAATAAGGAAATTTGAAATGATAATCTTTCAGGTGCCTTCAAGATCTTTTGAGTTGGGATTTTAGGAACTAAATCATGGAAAGTAGACTACAAGCAGGACTTGGGAGATGGTAGATTAGATTGTCACAGGAACATGATGTAATTGAAGTGAGAATGCAGTGAGGTACAGTGAAAAAATCACTGAATTTAAAGCCTTAAGACTCATGTTCAAATCCTAACTTTGTCACTTATTGTCTATATGAGCTGGATAAGTCACAGTCTTTCAGTACTCTAGGGCATTGATATCAAATGCAAATAGAAACAGAAGGATCTCTGAAGACTGCATATTGACTTAGTAAATAACACATTAATATTTATGTTGTAAGAATTTTATTTATTTTGTTAAATATCTTCCAATAATACCTTAATCTTTTTCTGATGGCACCTAGGAATGTTGTGGGCTGGGTCTCTGACACCCCTGTTTTATACAACTCTTTAAGATTCTAAGTTGCAGGGGAATATGCTGACCTGAACTGACAGTTTCTTTACCACCAAATTCTCTATTCTAATGAAATCCCAGATTTGATTCTTACACGAGGATGCAACTCACTCTGTCCAACCCTAAACTAAATGGGATTTGAGGATAAGGGCTCTCATTCACTGGTGATAGGACTTGCTATAGGAAAGTATCATCAGGTGGGACTTGATTCATATTCCTTTCCTCCATCTGGGATCTATGCCATGGCCTCCAACTTGAAGACCTAGAATATTGGAATTTTAAGTGATTTGTCCAAGGATTCATAACCAGAATGGGGTCAGAGATAGGATTTGGGCCTAGACTTCTTTGCCCTAAGACTAGCCTGTTATCTTCTCATTCTTCTGTCATATATATATATATACTTATATATATATATATGCATACACATATATATATGTACAAAATAGACACAAGCTAATATTAGAGATTTCTTGCAGTAGTAATGGTTGGAAATTAGTAAAGGCTTCAAGTAGAGTGCCATTTGAGCTGAGTTTTGATGGAAGCAAAGGGCTCTAAGAGCTAAATACAAGCTAAATACAATGCATTTCAGGCATGAGGGCAGACCAAGCAAAGATAAGTAGTTTGGAAATGGAGAGTGGTTTGTGAGGAGCAGCAAGAAGGCTAGTTTGGCTAGACCATAAGGTAGTGAAGGGAAATGCATGTACTAAGTGCAAAGGGTTTAAGCACCAAATAGAAGAATTTGTATTTGATTCTAGAAAAGAGAGCCACAGCAGTATGTTGAGTAAGTAAATGACATGGTCATATCTGTACAGAAGAATTACTTTGGTAGATGTATAGTTTGTACTGGAGAGGGAGAAAATTTGAACTAAAAGAGACCATTTAGGAGGTTATTACAATAGTCCAGGTAAGAGATGATGAAGGCTTGAAATATGGTAGTGTCTTTGTGAGGTGAGAGATATGGGAGATATAGAAATAATGAAATTTGGCATTTTTTTCTCTATGTAAGATAAGGGAGAGTGAGGTGTTAAGGATGGCACTGAAGTTACAAAATTGGGTAATGAAAAATAGTGAAACTCTTGACAGAAATAGGGAAGTTCAGAATGGGTAACATAGCTTTATTTTAGACATGCTAAATTTGAGATGCCTACAATTCATCCAAATCAAAATCCTCAGTATGTTGCTGGTGATTCTGAAATGGAGCTCAGGCAAAAAGATTAGGGCCAGATATCCAGATCTGGGCACCAACTGCAAAGAAATGGTAATTATTCACAGGAACCAAGATGATCACCAAGGAGGAGAATGTAAAGAGAGAAAAGGGCCTAGGATAGAACCTTAGGGCACACATAATTAGGTAGAAAGATATAATATGAATATGGATCTAGCAAAGGATATTGAGAATGACTGATCAGACAGGTAGAACAAACAGGTGGTTAAAGGGAGAACCAATACAAAGCAGGGTCCTGAAAATGCCAAGGTAAGTAGATCCTGGAAAGTTATTAACAATATTAATTCTGCAGAGAGGATGGGGTTTAAAAAGCGTCCATTGTATTTGCCAATGTAGTTGCATAAATTTTTATTTTAAGATTGAGTTCTCCACATGAATATTATTAAGATTTTATTTACATTAATTTATTAATAAACACTACATTAGTGTTAGTATAAGGACATCTCATTCCTAGACACTCAGATCTGATTTGTATTTGACCTTGTGCCTTGTAGCCTATATTTAGTATTATATTTCAGAATATATTATTCATTTTTGTGTGGGTACATACATATACACATCATATGTATACACACATGTTTATGTGTATATGCACAAACATGTATATGTGCATGTATACATGTGTATTTCTTTTGTCAAGAAATATCATTTTAGAGCAATAATATGCTTATATATTTCTTATTTAAGTTTGTGCCAAGTCCTCTTTTAATAATACCCCTTGCCTAGAGACCTTATTTAAACTATAACCATCCTGTCCCTTAGGTGTGTGTCTCTTGGCTCTAACAAAAGGCCTAATCAGTAAGAAGCAGACTCTCACTATTGGGCCATTGCATTCCCCAAGGCTTGGGAATAACTGCTTCTTCTGCTTGGTGTTATTTAGAGGCTGTTCACATCTCTTTTCCTCTGTGCAGATTTTAATAGACCCTAGGCATACAAACTAGCCAGGAGTATGCTTTTTGTGTTAGATCATGCTATTTCTTTGAATGCAATAGATTGAACCCACATAACAGGGTAAACAAGTCTTTGCCCCATGTGGTAACAGAGAAACATCCTAGTCCTTCTTTCCAAGCAGGTTAAGCTAGTTCTTTTTTGAATAGACTGAGACATTACTCAAGACTTAGTTGACTTGGGGGATTAAAAACACGGACTACTGATGTAACTTCATCATCACCTGGATACAAAGCAGTTATGAAGAGCTAGATGGGGTCTCTGATGCTTGACTAATAGATCAAGATGAGATACTTTTTAGTCTAAATAATTAAATAATTCAAGAGGGTTTCAAAGTCTATCCTTGTTGAATATCTTTTTCCTGTTTTAGCTAAATAAATCTCTCTTTGTTAAATGTTGAACAACCTAGGAATGTCTCATTTTTGTCTCAGATGAATCCTAAACTAGGAGAAATGGCCTGAATCAAGCCCAGTTCAGAGCAGCCTATTATTATGACTATTGGTCATGTACACCAAAGGGGATCAGAGAAGGCCTTATTTGTACCCTATGTGTGTGCACAGATGTATATAAGCATATATGTATCCCTGTGTATATACAAATGTGTGCAGTACATATACATATTGGGTATGGCCTTTGTGGAGGATGTCTGGGAAAATATAGAAAAGAATTACACAGGATGCAAGGGTGTAAATGGGTTTTGGATTGTCCCCTCAATGGAATTCATTCTCCAATGGACTATCCAAGTTGATGAGATCTTCGATCCACTGAACAAAAAGATAATTTATTTTGTAAGGGGTTAGAGCTTGACATAAGCATCTATTCAGTTATGGAGAAAATATATGGATGGAATAAAGATGGTTTCTCTCACTTTCATTCTCAAGGAAGGATATAAACAGAGGAATGAAGGAAAATCATGATTCCAATAAAATGATGGTAAAAGAGATATACAATTCTATTTTGCTTATACATGCCTATTTTATTTTTGAATTTGGCAAGACAGAAGGTGGAAGAATAGGAGAAAATGAGGAAAATTAAGAGAGTCTGGGGTGTTCAGTTTTGAAAAAGAGGATGAGAATCTTGAACATGAATCATCACTAACTTTGAGTATTATTGACAATTTAAAATTTACCATTCAAGTGGTAACAAATAAAATTTGCTAATTAATCTACAGAGTATTCTTATCTTCATTTACATGTAAAGCATATACATCTAATAGATATTTCTCAGTTACAACTTAAAATCCATCTTAAGTTTCTGGAATCTAATATTTATATACATTTAGAGAGATAATAATTATATTTCTAAATACATCATATATAGAAATAAAATGGAATGTAATTGAATGTTAGCAAACATTTATTTTGAGTTAATTATTTTTTGTTTTTCTACAAGATTACATAGCTACCACTATGAATGTATTTAAGATTGGGTGATAACTATACAAAAAGTATCTTATTTTTTCCAGATGGCATGATTTATATAGAACTATTCATAAAACATTTGAAATGAAAGATGGAAGCAGAATTATGAAAGTTTCAGTATCCATTCAAATAAGAATACAAGTTTCACCAGAGTTGCCATAGTAACAGTTTTCCTGAGAAACATTTAAAAATATGCTGGCTCAATAGGGGCCATGTCAAATTTGAGCTTTAACTTGGAAATGGTGAAAGGCTATAATTTCATGTGTTTTACAGGATGCACTGATTACAGAATGCAGACTATGCAAAAGGTGAAATAAAGAATACAAGATAGTCTTGTACAACTTATTTGAAAGGCAGAATGGCACAGTAGAGGTAGGGCTGGTCTTGGAGTCATGAAAATCTGGGGACATCTTATTTCTAATATATGTTGGCAAGATAAACATTAAGCAAGTTACTTAACTTCTTTGTATCTCCTTTCCCTCTCCTCTCCTCCTCCTCCCCAGATAACTCTCTAAATTATGGACAGGTGACTGATCTAAAGCTTTGGAGGGAATATCTACATGAAGGCTGTTACAAACCATTGCAATCATGAATCCCGATATTCCCTGACCTTTCACCTCCTCACTCCCCTCCCCCCATCCCTATTAAAATTTCTTGCATATTGAATGTAAGCACAGGTAAATAAAATCTGTGACACAGTGAACAGAGCAGTGGGCTTGGAGTCAGGAAGATCCAGGAAGATCTAAGTTCAAATCTAGCTTCAGAAAATTGTTAGTTTTGTGACCTTGGGCAAATCATTTAATCTCTGTCTCAGTTTCCTGAACAATAAAATGGAGGTAATAATGGCATTTATCTCTCAGGATTATTGTAAAGATCAAGTGAGATATTTGTGAAGTGTTTACTATAGTGCCTGGCACATAGCCAGTGCTATAAAATGCTACTACTATTAGTAGAATGGTAGTAGTATGAATATGTAGATAATTAGTTAATTTTTAATTCAAATTAATTCCTGATTATAATAGGTTTGTGTTTTAGAGTAGTAGGTGATAAAATTGGATAGCTAGGGTAAAATCAGATTAAAAAGGACCTTAAAAACGAGACTGAAAATTTTTGACATGATGTAGTAAGCAATCAGGAGCCACCTTGATTTCTTGAGCAAGACAGTTTTTTTGAGATGACAGAAATAATATTTATTAAGATTATTCTGACAGAAGTATGGAGGATAGATTGAAAGAGAGACTCAAGGGAGGGATATCATTCAGGAGGTTGTTAAAAAAACTGAGCTGTGAGGAAAGGGGCAACTGGACCAGCATTATAAATGCTACATTCAAGTGACATTTTCTAGAAAGAATTGATGTGATAAGATGGTAGATTGAACATAGTAGATAAAAATATGAGAAAAATCCGGGGCATTGTCATATTTCTCCCTTTTCTCTTTGGAAAAAGATGTATAATCACCTTCAAGAAGGAAGCAGATGCTAATCTTTACCTGGGGGAATTCTTACTTGAATGCAAGAAGCATTCCAGAAAGGTAGGCAGTTATTCTGATTCCAATAACCCAAGGAAATTGGGATTTTCCTGAACCTCCTCTATGGAATATAAATTTTTTTTTCTCAAAATTTTGATGGTTTTTAGATAATTTAGATAATCACTGGGGACACATTCTGGGAGACAGAGATCTAGAACTCTCCAGCATTTAGCACAATGCCTAGCACATAGGTAATTAATAAATGTTTATTGATTGGTGTACAGTATATAGGACAAGCCTTAAAACCAAGAAGATAAGGGTTGCAGAACTGCCGCTGACATGCACTAATGCTGGGAAAGTAATTTCTCAGCGCTTTAGTATAGGGTACTTTCTAAGATGAGTCTCCTACATCAGCAGAGGCAGTTTCCTCACCTGAGTTTCCTATGCCAATGAAATCACAGGTCCAATCCCCATTCTACTTCAGTGCTCTTTATTTATTTGTGAGGGACAATTAAAAGGGACAAACTTTAAAATGATTTGGAAATTCTCAAGGGCAATACAAATGTCAGATGATTACGGTGTCTGTGTGACCTTTGGTAAGTTATTTTTTTGAGACTGCTTTATCAGCTAAATGATGGTATTGGTCTCGACGACCTCCAAAATCCTTAGTAAAAGGCCCGAAATGGGTCTTCTACTTCTATACCTTAATAATAACAATAATATGCCGGGTTCCAGGTTTTAAATCTTAGTTCCATACAAACGGAATGGAATAAGGACCTTTCTCTGAAGTGGTTCTGAGCCAAATTTTGCAGGGGGTCCAGGTTTAGGAGAGGTGGCAAGAAGAATTGGTCTCCCGTGGGCTCCTACGACACGGGGCGTGGCCTGGAAGGGGCGTGACCAAATGATCACGGGAGGCGGAGGCGCAGGTGGGGCCGGGGCCGGACCACCTAGCCCCACGTACAGAGCTGAGTTGTGGTGCTAAGGAAAGAAGCAGGCTTCGGCCTCCATTTCTGACCAGGTCTGGAAGCAGGGATATTGTCATAGGTTCAAGTTCTAGGCCTAAAATGGGGATAGGGGGTTGCAGTTACTCTTGGCCACCCTGGACGGTTGCTGGGGGGCGCGGGGCTGGGGGAGCGGAGCTGCCAGTGCCGGGCGTGGTGGGGGCAGAGATAGGTGGTACCTGCCGCACCAAGTTTTCTTTTTCCACAGCGCACATGTGGGTGTGCATGTATAACAGTGAAGGCGACCTGGCCCACCTTCCTTCAGTTAACCTTTCATATTTTTAGCAAGCCCCAGCTCCCACCCTACCCCGATCCCACCACCGTGGCTTGGTGATAAGCTCTCCCAACTTCTGCCACGCATCCTAGAGCAGAGTTCACCCCTCCAGCCCAATCAATTTATACCCCCTAAGAGGACGCCTCCTCGAGGTCTTGCTGCAAGGCCAGTAGCACAGGACAGGTGTTTTCCCTAAGCTTTGTAAATTGGATTTTTAAAGACCTGCCTGTCAATCTTTTTCATTGGGGGGGAGGGGGGCGGGGAAGAATAACAAAAATAACCACTTAAACCTTACTCACTGAAGAAGAGTAAGAAATCCCAGGACAGGGAGTCGTTATAGATTCTTCCCTAGAAAGGGAAAGAAGTAGAAAATTTGACTACATTTGGATGGATTTCGAATTTACCCTGGGTAGAGCTGGCTTTAGAATCTCAGTTCTCTTGAGAGAAGATCAAGATGAGAGGACACAGGCTAGCTAAAAAGGCCTATTATCCCATGAGGTTGCCCCAGTTTAGTAGTGTGGGAAGAAGGTGGGATTTGGAGATAGGACCTAGGTTCAAATTGTGACTCTTTGCCACTTACCCCCCTTGATCTTGGGTAAGTTACCTTAAGTCTCTGCACATCAGTTTCCTCCCTTGTTAAATGAGAGAGGAGGTGGGACTTAATCTCTAAAGCCTTTTTCAGGTCTAAATTTGAGCTGTATACTAATGTTTTAGAACATTTCCATCGCCTTGTCTTCGAATATATATCTTCCAGAGTGCTTGAAACGTTGTAAGCACTTAATACATGCATTCTCTTAGATTCGTTAGATCCTTTGAATGCATTTCTTTCTACCCTCTACCTCTAGTAATCCCTGGCTCCATTCAAAGATCTACGTTCTGCAGGAGGCCTTTCCTGATATTTTCAATATCAAGCACAGTGTCAAGACCATAATAAAGGCTTAATTCTTGTATATTAGTCAAAAAAGTGATGAGTAACTGATAAAAGCTTTCTAGGCAACAGAAAATAGCCCTTGAACCTGAATATTGTGCTAAGACTAACCTTAGGTAAAGTGGTAAAGTAGAAGTTTAATGTCCACAGCATCTTATCCATTCATTCATTCATTTATTTGGAAGTCTTTTCCCTGGTTGTTTTTTTTTTCTTGTTCCAGCCAGCTAGAGCACATAGCCTAGTATTTTCTAAACCCACCGATTCTTTAGAATCTTTGGATTTAGAATTAGTAGGGTTTTGAATTCACCTTGTCCATTTCCTTCAATTTAGAAATGAGGAAAGTAAGGAAGTGAGGTTAAATAAATTGCTTTAAGGCCTTACAAGTAATAGGTAGGAAAAGTATAAGTTGAACTCACATGGAAATAGAAGCTTTTAATTTTCAGAAGGTAAAGTCTAAATATGGATTATTATTAAAATTTTACCCAATACATGAGAAAAGATTCTGGGAGGCCAAGTAACTTCCAAAACTATGCAAACCTAAGACCAATTCTCATAATGAGCTGCTGATTTTCAGCTGAGAAGATTTTTAATTTAAAAGGTTATTGTTTTATATCTGTGTGTGAATCCTTAGTTCTTTTGTTATTAATGTTAAGAATTTTAAAACTCTTAAAGAAACAACCTTAAGATCAGCATCAAAAGGAACTATTCATAAATCTGGTATTGCTTTAGAAAAAAGGCACTTGCTATTGTTGTGTCTCAGTTTCCCTGAATTGTTCTGCCTCAATTTCCCTGAATTGTTCTGCTTCAATGGCAACTCCCCTTCCTGGCCATTAGGACTGAGATAATTAGGGCTGGGAACTCTGGCCACTAGCATTCCAAAGAGTCATAAAATCCCAGATGGTTTATCTCCAATGTTTCTGGTCTCAGACTCAATATCTCCTAGTTCCTTATCAGAATTTATGATCCTTTCTCCATACCCCCAAGCTGTCAGAACTGAATTTATAGTCCTTTTCTGGAACTTCTATCCCCCCAGGGCTCTACTCTCCTTGCCTTTGTTTCTCTGATCCATGGAGCTCTATAAAAGTCCGTGGAGTCCGTCCATCTGGAGCTGAATGTTTTGAGACAAGAGTCCCATTCAGTTACCTGGCCATGGCTTCCAAACTCCCCACTATCAATAAATTATTAAAAATCTCTAATCTCTATCCTGCCTCAGTTTCTCCAGCATTACAGTATTGAGGAAGCATGCTGTATAGACAACCTTTTTTGTTTGGCCTTACCATCCATTAGTAGCAATCTCGTTTCTGCAGAACTCTACCTGAAAAGTAAAACTTGGTATTGATCTTTGAAAGTAGATCTTCAAGGTAGTTGTCACATTATATCGTCTCTCAAAGATTTTCCAGAATTTTCAATGAGAAAGAGTAAGTTTGTAGTAGTCTTCTCCCTTGCTTTGCTCAAGGACTTTGCCAGTAGCAACCCCCTTCTCCAGCTGTCTCCCGTTCTATTTCAGAGCTGTGTTACATGAAAGTTATGACAGAAAAGTTGGGGGATTCTAATATTAGATTAATAGAAATTGAATTTACTTAAGAGAAGAAATGTGGCAAACTAGCCTAAAGGTACAGGTTATATAGCAATTTTTTGCTATTGTTTTAGAGTTCTTACCTTATTAGACTTGCATTACACAGTCAGGCAATCTTATTCACTCTAAGAGAGAACAATAAACACCCATTGATTAGTTCAATACATTTATTTAGTGCCTTGTCTGCTATGTGTAGTGGATAATGATGAGATTGGAAAGACATAGGTTTAGGGAATTGGAATTGTTGGGGTCTTTCTGTATGTCTTAACAAATGTTAATATAATAGCTTCATAACACTTTTCTTGGTAGAAGCAAATGGTGTATATATAACATGCTACTTGTAATTCTAGTCATAAACTCTGAGACACCATAATGAGTTTTGTACTGAAGGGCATATCCGTTGCCTACTGTAGCAAGTTGTATTAATGGTGCACAATGATTAGATGAAGATAACCTTTTGAGCTAGAAAGTTCTCTAAGCTCATTAGTGATGCAACAATTAGATGAAGAAAACCTTTTGAGCTAGAAAAGAGTTCTGTAACCTCAAAGGTTACAGTTTAAAAAAATAGTTAAAAAAATAGAGAATATCAAGGAAATACAGACCATATTTAATTCAAATTACATGTACTTCTAAACAATGTCTAACCTCTTTCTAACTCCAGGATTTTTGTAAACAAATTTCTCAAGTTGTAAATATGGAAAACACATACACACATATATAGGTAAGCATATGCATATGCACATATACATAGACATGTATATCTATATCATAATTATAATATGAAAGTTCACAAGATGCAGTTAGTAATTGGTAGAAAATGATTTATAGCTACATTCACAATGTAACCTTCAGTTAGCTTCATTTTAACTAGTGGCTTTACTTTCCTTCTTTCCTTTGTCACAAAACATAAAGTCTTTTATATCTTAATAGGTTGATCCTAGATTAATTTGAAGAGTTAAAAAAATTGATTTCACTCTCTAATTTTCCATCTTCTGTATTTTTCTCTCTTCCTATCTTTGAGGGAGGAAAACAATTCAACACTAATTCACTCTCAAGTGTCAAGAACTTAGATTATATAATACAACAAACAATATATTACTGGTCTATGCAAGGCATTTTGTTAAGCTTTGAGGTCACAGAGTGAATGAAAAATATCCCTTAACCAAAAGGAACTTATTTCTCTTATGTGTTGTAATATGTACACATAACCAAATATGACAAAATTGGATGGGGGATCAAAAGTGACATGGGGCTGAGTATTGCTGGAAGCTAAGTTCTTTCTTAAACCAGGGGTATTGTCTTTGTAAAGGCGTAGCATAATTCCAGAATTAACAAGTGGCCTGTTGAGCATGAGCATAGTATGAATTTAGTATATTGTCAGAAGTGAATTTATGATTTGATGTTTAAATCAGGGTTTCTTAAACTTTTTCCACTTGTGACCCTCTTTTGCTGGAGAAATTTTTATGCAACCCCATCTCGAATCTGACTGAAGTCTTTGTGCAGTGTTTGTGTATATATAGTGCAAAATGTGAATGTTTTATGTTTAGAACCAAGGCAGCAGTAAAGTCATACAATGCAATATGTGCAAGTGTTGCCAGAAATACCTCAGATTCATTACATTTGATTTTGAATTAATTTTTGGTCATTGGGTTCAGAAACTTTTTACTGTTGCCAAATTTTTTGTGTGACCCTCTCCCCCATGACCCACAGTTTAAGAAGCTTTGATATAAATGATAACAATTGTAAGGATAATTTCCAAATCACACCATAACTTTTGAAAATAAACTTTTCTTATCCATTACTACACATGAAGTTTTAATAATGGCTTTGAGACCACTCTTATGATTTAATTCATTATAGGGAATCAACAGGATGGAAAATTCCACTACCACTGCACATCTTTGGGAATTTTCAAAAGTAAAACTCAAATAATAATAGCAACTGACATTTCTATAGCACTTGAGGGTTTTCAAAATGCTTTACATAGCTTATTTATCATGCTCACCTAAATTGTATCTTTCCAGTGACAGTTACATTTTTAAAGGAATTGTGAGAAGATAATTTGGAGAAATAAATCTCTGTTACTATATTTTCAGGGATGAGAGTACCTTGGTTGGAACTATGATAAGTCAGGAAGGATTTATTATGGGATTATTATATGTCACTCTTTACTCATTATTCAACTAAGCACTGGAGTTACAAAGAAAGACAAAACAGCCCCTGCCCTCAAAGAACTTACTTTATAATACATTGGAAACTGTAAATAACTATATAAAATATTCTGAATAAATGGAAAGAAATTTGAAAGGAAGTATGCTCTAGGAATCTAGGTAGGCAAGGAAAAGCTTTCAATAGGAGTTGGCTTTTAAGCTGTGAATTATTGAGAAGTCAGGAGAAGTTGAGACAAGATACAAAGGCAGACCATGTGAGTCTGTGTACAAAGTCACAGACAAGGAGTATCGTAACAGGGAGTCCCTAGTGTTCATTGTGGGGAGAGTAGAGTAGTGTGACATAGTCAGACTTGTTCTGCCTATGCAGCAAAGTGACATGTAGATAGAGCACCTGGCCTGGACTCAGGAAGATCTGAGTTCATTCTGGTCTCAGAAACTAACTGTGACCCTGGGCAAGTCATATATTTGTTTACCTCAGTGTCATCATAAAATAGAAATCATACTAGCACCTGTCAGGGAAGATGTGCTGATCAAATGAGATAATAATTGTAAAGTGCTTAGCACAGTGCCTGGCACATAGTAAGTGCTAGCTTGTCATCAGCACCATTATTATTCTCTTGAAAAATCACATTGGCAGCTGAGTGGTAGGTGGATTGAAGTGTGGAGAGATGAGTCTGGGACAGTAGCCAGAAAGCCATTGCAATAATTATCTATTATCTCACTTGGACTTTTAAAAATGATTTTGAGACCACTCTTGTGATTTCATTGGTTATAGAGAACCAATAAGATAGAAACTTTCTCTACCTCTTCCATATTTGCCCTCAATTCCAAGCCATTGCAATAGTATATACAAGAGATGTTGATAGTCTATACTAGGGTGATGAATTGTGTGAAAAGAGGGAAGGGATATAAATGAAACAAGTTGTGAAGGCAGAGATGAAAGTATTTAGTACTGAATTGGATATATGCTGTGAGAAGAGTGAGGAGTGGAGTATAAACTTTTAAGGTGAGTCTAGTTAACTAGAAGAATAATGATGGCTTGAAAATAATGTTAAGTTCAGAAAAGAGGAGGATTTATGGGGAAAATTAGTTCTGTTCAAGACATGTTGAGTCTGACATAGCTATGGGGCATGCACTTCCCAGTATATAAAAGACTGTTCATTATTTGGTACTGTATGTATCTCAGGGGAGAGACTAGGGCTGAATATATGGATCTCAGAATCATCTACATAGAATGATAATTGAATCAATGAAAGTTGATGCTGTTGTCAAATAAAATAGTAGAATTAAAAGAGAAGGGAAGTCTAAGGAGAGCCCTGGGGGCCCCTCATTATTAATGGTCATAAAGTCAATAAAGAACCAACAAAGGAGACTTGAGAAGAAGTAGCTGTATAGGAGGAGAATCAGAAAATGTTTTCAAGAAACCTGGAATGAAGAGAAAATCCCCGAGAAGGTGATCACTAATTGATAGGGTAAAATTTTACAGAGAGGTCAAGAAGGTTGAGGATTGAGGAAAAAAAACTATATGGATATAAATTACATATGGGAAATATACATATATACATGAGGGCCTTTATCAGTCTTCACTCTTCTTGATCTCTGCTTTTAGTTAGCTTGGAAGCCAAGCATCCCTTTCATACCAAATATCACATTAGGACTTTTAAAGTGAAAAGTTGTTCTATGGTATTATAATAATATATATTATAATATCATAATAATATATATTATAATATAATAATATTTTTATGATACATACACATACATGCACACACATATATAAACAAAACTTTATGTAATTATATATATACACACATGTATGCCTGTGTATGTGTGTGTGTATATGTATGTACAAACATATATATATATATATATATATCTTTCATAAGAATGTAAAACATATTTGTAAGCCTTTAACCATTATACAATTATTTCTATTAATTTATTTCTCCTAACTTTGAAAAATAAGGACAGGCTATGTTTCTGATACTCCACAGAACTTTTTATATCATTTCAACCCTACCTTTATTTCTCCCTCTCTTTTCAACTTCCTTTTATTTGTTGTCTTCCTTTCCTTAAAACCTATGCTTCTTGAGGGTAGGGGCTCTTTCTTTCTGCTTATTTATATTTGTATTCCTGGAATTCAGTATATTTGATGCCCAGAACATTGTAAGTGCTGAATAAATCCTATTGGACTTGAAAACATAATAGTAAATGGAATGCTGATCTTAGAATCAGTATTTCAAAGTTTCTGGGTTTGAATCTCACCTGCTGTTCTGATAATGGACAACTCTCCATTGTTGTGTATTTTGTAAACCTTAAATTGCTATATGAATGTCAGATATCACATACTCATTTTAGGAAGAGGTTAAGTGACAACATCATATACCTAGTACATTGCAAAGCTGAAATTAGAACTCAAGTCTTTTGATTCCTAATTAAGTGTTGCCTCTGTTTAAAAGCTTATGATGCAGTACCTTAAAGCAGGAAAACTCAATGCTACTATTAGGAATGTGCCTGATTGATATAGATAGATAGGTAAAAGTAATTGTTAAGCATGCACATTTATCAGGTAATAAGCAATGGAAATACAAATAAACACAAACAGAAATTATCAAGGAAAACTATCTTGATATACTGGAAACAGATGGCAAAATAAGCAATGAAAGAATCAACCAATCACCTTAGGAAAGAGATTCCAGAATAAAAACTCCAAGCAACATTATAGTCAAATTTCAGAACAGTCAGGTCAAGAAAAAAAATGCTGCAATTAGAAAAAAAAATTCAAATGTTGGGGAGCCACAATCAGTATTACACAAAACTTAGGAGCACCAACATTAAAAGATCAGAAGCTATGGAACATGGTATTCAGGAACACAGGACTACAATCAAGAATCGAGGGGGGAAATGGTCATTCAATGAAATAGAAGGATTTCAAGCTTCTATAACAAAAAGACCAAAATTAAATCAAAAA
>JAJPUD010005872.1:81616-100171 GCA_023553655.1 Myrmecobius fasciatus
TTTTTGATTTAATTTTGGTCTTTTTGTTATAGAAGCTTGAAATCCTTTATTTCATTGAATGACCATTTCCCCCCTCGATTCTTGATTGTAGTCCTGTGTTCCTGAATACCATGTTCCATAGCTTCTGATCTTTTAATGTTGGTGCTCCTAAGTTTTGTGTAATACTGATTGTGGCTCCCCAACATTTGAATTTTTTTTCCTGACTAATTGCAGCATTTTTTTTTTGTTGACCTGACTGTTCTGAAATTTGACTATAATGTTGCTTGGAGTTTTTCTTCTGGAATCTCTTTCCTAAGGTGATTGGTTGATTCTTTCATTGCTTATTTTGCCATCTGTTTCCAGTATATCAAGATAGTTTTCCTTGATAATTTCTTGAAAGGTACTGTCCAGATTCTCCTTTTGATTATAGTCTTCAGGTATTCTAGAAATTCAGACATTGTCTCTCCTGGGTATATTTTCCAGTCAGTTCTTATGAGGTATTTTACTTTTTTTTTTCTATTTTTTCATTATTTTGAATGTGTTTGATTGATTCTTGATATTTTGTAGTTTTATTTGCTTCCTTCTGCCCAATTCTAACTTTTTTAACTAATTGTTTTCCTCAACTAGCTTTTGTACTTTCTTTTCTCCTTGGCCAATTCTACTTCTTATGCAATTATTTTCTTTCCCCCATAATTCTCTTTCATTACTGTCATTTCTTTTCCCAGTTTTTCTTCTACTTTTCTTATTGATTTTTAAACTCCTTTTGGAGTTCATCAAGACATTCTTTCTGGACTTGAGAATACTATCTGTTTTTTAAAATTAATTAATTAATTAATTTTATTAAAGCTTTTTATTTGTATAACATATGTATGGGTAGTTGCCCAGCGTTGATCTTCACAAAGCTTTTCATTACAAATTTTACCCCCAGTCCCCTCCCCTCCCCTAGATGGCAGGAAGTCCACTACATGTTAATAATGTTGAAATGCTTGAGAAGTTATGCAAGAAAAATCCTATCTACAAGAAACAAAAAAGAATCAGAGAAAAGCAACAAAATGCAAGCAAATGTCAATAGAGATCATGAAAATGTTACGTTGTGGTCCATATTTCATATCCCTCTCTCTGGGTGTATATGGTTCTCTTCAGTGAACAATTAGAACTGGTTTGAGACACATACCAAGATAAGATCTAAATGGGTTCATGATCTAGATATAAAGAGGGACTTTGTAAGCAAGTTAGAGGAACGTAATATAGTTTATCTCTCAGACCTGTGGAGATGGAATAAATTTATGTCCAAAGAAGATCTGGAACTCCTAATTGAACACCAGATGGATAATTTTGATTATATTAAGTTAAAAAGTTTCTGTACAAACAAAACAAATGCAGACAAGATTAGGAGGGAAGCATCAAATTGGGAAATCATCTTTACATTTAATGGTTCTGATAAAGGCTTCATTTCTAAAATATATAGAGAATTGTCTCATATATATAAGAATTCAAGCCACTCTTCAATAGATAAGTGGTCAAGGGATATGAACAGACAATTTTCAGATGATGAAATTAAAACCATCTCTAGTCATATGAAAAGTTGCTCCAAATCACTATTGATCAGAGAAATGCAAATTAAGACAGCTCTGAGGTACCACTACACACCTGTCAGATTGGCTAAAATGACAGGAAAAGATAACGATGAATGTTGGAGGGGATGTGGGAAAACTGGGACCCTAATACATTGTTGGTGGAACTGTGAACGGATCCAGCCATTCTGGAGAGCAATTTGGAGCTATGCTCAAAAAGTTGTCAAACTGTGCATACCCTTTGACCCAGCAGTGTTTCTACTGGGCCTATATCCCAAAGAGATCTTAGAGGAGGGAAAGGGCCCCACATGTGCAAGAATGTGTGTGGTAGCCCTTTTTGTAGTGGCTAGAAATTGGAAACTGAAGGGATGCCCATCAATTGGAGAGTGGCTGAATAAATTATGGTACATGAATGTTATGGAATATTATTGCTCTGTAAGAAACGACCAGCAGGACGATTTCAGAGAGGCCTGGAGGGACTTGCATGAACTGATACTGAGTGAAATGAGCAGAACCAGGAGATCATCATACACAGCAACAACAGTATTACATGATGATCAATTCTGATGGACATGACTCTCTGCAACAAAGAATTGTATCTGTTTTTCTTTATGGTTTTGCCCATAGGTTTTTTGACATTTTTGTCCTCTTCTGAGTTTATTTTTTGATCTTTCAATTCATCATGATAGTTCTCTATGATTAGATTTTGTGGTGGTTGTTGTTTGTTTATCTTTTTTGGCCTTCGCCCTTTCTTTTAAATTTGAGCTCTGTTCCTGGAGTGGAAGGGACTCAGTCTCAGGCTTCTTGGACCAAGGATTGCAGGTTCTACTGTTTATCTGGTACTGTACTGATATTTCCTTGAGGCCCATAGAGACCCTCATGTCTGGGGCTATGCTGAGGGATAGCTGGCACTATTTGAGGTCTTAGAGGTTCTAGCAGCTTGTCTGGTGCTAAGCTGGGGTCCTAGTGGTGGTGTCTGACATAGGCTAGTGAGGTATTTTTTCATTTCCTCAGGGTTAACCTGAAACATCTGGATATCTAACCTCTGTAAGTTGCCTATTTGCTTAGGCCTATGCTAATGTACAGGGGATTCTCAGAGGCAGAGTCTGTCTTTTGCACTGGCTATGCTGAGGCACATGTGGGTCATGGAGTTGCAATTTGCTAGCTCTACTGCACTGGGACTCAGGATCTATCCCTGATTGGTTTGCTGAGGTGGGACTTTCTACTAACTTGCTGAGATGCTCTGTGTCCTGAACTGTGCTTTCCCTTTACCTAAGTAAGGTAGACCTTTCCCATCCATCCTCCAGGTCTCTTGAGCTCAAAGATTGTTTCACCTGGCTTCTTGCTATTCCAGGATTTAATTTATGATACTGTTCAGTGGCTGTTTGGAGGTTATGGGAGATTTATGGCAATTTACTGCTTACTCCAACATCTTGACTCCTAGAAGTCCTGTTACCTTCTTTTAATAATATAAAATACTAATTTGAAACAAACAATTTCATGAACTGTTCCTAAATTTAGATGCCTAATTAAAAACTAAGGTCTACCTAGTGTTATATTAGCTAGCATATGGAGAAGGTCTTGGAGAGTTTCAAGATTGTAGGCACGGAAATTCTAATATTCTATTGAAACTTAACTGTGCCTGGAGAGACTTACATGAACTGATGCTAAATGAAATGAGCAGAACCAGAAGATCATTGTACATGGCAACAAGAAGATTATACGTTGATCAGTTCTGATGGATGTGGCTCTTTTTAACAGTGAGGTGTTTCAGGCCAGTTCCAATTGTTCAGTGATGAAGAGAACCATCTACACCCAGAGAAAGACCTGTGGGAACTGAGTTTGGAACACAGCATAACATTTTCATGCTTTCTGTTGATGTTTGCTTGCATTTTGTTTTCCTTCTCAGGTTTTTTTTTCTTTCTAGATTCGATTTTTCTTGTGCAACAAGATAACTGTATAAATTTATATACATATATTGGATTTATTTTATATTTTAATATATATAACATGTATTAGACTACCTGCTATCTAGGGGAGAGGGTGGGGAGGAGGGAAAAATTTGGAACAGAAAGTATTGCAAGGGTCAATGTTGAAAAAAATTACCCATGCATATATATTGTAAATAAAATAACTTTAATAAAAAAAGAGAGCCTTAACTGTGATTAAATCAACAAAGAATTAAAGGAGGAAGCAAAAAATTAAAAAGGCTATTGATAATTAGATTTTTAAAAGTATGAAATAAAATATTTCATAAATTATAAGTAAGGTTTTACAGTTGTTGAAATACAATGTAAAATTCTTCATCTAAATGTATAAGATGAAATGTTACAAAATAAATTAGTCATATAGTTCTCAGCTTTCTTTTCATTTATCATTTTATCAAATCAAGCACTGATTAGAGGAATAAGGTACTTTTATTTGATTCTACACTTGGTGGTAAGAATTTAAGGCAACTAGGGATTTTGGAAAGTGCTTGTCAAAGTATATTATTGGAGAGAAGGGACCATCGGCTCTTAGGTAAAGGTAGATAAGTAAATGTTAGAGAATGTCATGTTTTCTTCCTCAATTGCACCCCCACCCCTTCAGACAACCAGCTGGGTATTCCTTGTCCATCCTGAGAAAGATAATATGCATCCTGTTAAGAGAAGCCTTAGATGATCTTGACAGTAGGAGAAGTGTAAGAGGAGCTGCAATGGGCTAGGATGAGTATGTCAGTACATCCATATGTTACCTTTAAGATAGTGGGTGGTAAAGGACTTCAGATTGAGGAAGCAGGATGAACAAAATGGGATAGATATCGTAGTCCTCTGTAAGTTTTAATTCAATTTCATAGACATTTATCAAGTACCTGCTATGTGAAGCATGCTGCTCTGTATTAGAGTTACAAAGGTTATAGTTAAACAATCCCTGCCCTTAGAGAGGCTTACATTTTACTAGAAAGATACAAAAAATACATTAAAAAAGAGTTGTAAATTGGAGGGTTTTTCTTTGAATGTCATGTGAACAACTTTTTTATGATGGATAAGTTCAAATATTGGCAAATAAGTATTGGATTTGAAGTCAGATGAGCTGAATTTGAATTTTAGTTCAGCAATTCAATAACTAAAAATGAGGAAGTCACTAAAGTTCTCTGGACTTCAATTTACTCATTTGAATATTGAAGGGAGTAATTAGAATGGAAAATTCTCTCTCAAATAGATCTCTAAGACCACACTTTAAATTTATAAACTTACTTTGGATATGGGGGCCAAACAAATTTATTTCATGTTACACACACACACACACACACACACACACACACACACACACACACACACACACACACTTTTTTTTCCCATGAAACTAGCCAAGGGAGTGGAAAGAAGAGAAAAAAGTTTCATGCTTACTCTGACCTAAGACTCCGTTGTGATTCATTATGATTCCTCTGGAGTCAGTTCAAATTTTCTATTGAGACGTAATTTGGGAGAAACTACTCACTCAGGGCCAGTTTCCCCATCCTAATAATGAAGTTATTAGGAAAAAAAAACTGACCTCTAAAATTTCTATGAATTCTAGATCTTTGATCCTGTGATTTAAAAAAAAATTGGGAGGAGAGGTTTCTTCCTTAATGAATAAATTTCCTCCCTCTTTTAAACTTGCAAAAAGCTAAATGTATTTCTCAGTGAAGAAAGGGCAGGTCCTATATTATTACCCACATCCTTTCCTATGGAGGTAGATTGAGGGAACAGTTGAGAAGGGAAAAAATAGGGTTCCCTCATTCTGATGCAGCTAAAAATTGAGAGCCACTGGGCACAAGAGAATGGAGTAGAAGATAGGGGTAGAGAAAGCAGTGTATTGGTTACTAAATTCAGTGTTAGGAAAACTTAGTTTAAGATTGTGCTTCAGAAAGTAGTTCTAGCTATGTGATATAGGGAATATCACCAAACCTGTCTGTATCTCAGCTTCCTTTTCTGTGAAATGATGAGGGTGATCTGAATGGCCTCTAAGATCTCTTTCATCTTTAAGTCTATGTTTTGTGAACAAGATTGCAGAAGCTGCAGTTGCTGTAAGTGTTTTTTAGTTGGGACTGGATTAGGGGGTGATTTTTAGTATGACCACAACAGCACCATGTTACTGAAAGATGTGTTATTCTCCCTTTCCCCACTTGATGTCATCCATCTTGCCAGTTTCCTAGATTTAGAAAACTATGTACTTTTTAGGATCCCATGAAAGGGAAGCTCAAATGCAGTAGCATGATTTCTGTACCTTAATTTATCCAGCAGCTGGAGATAGAGACAGAACCAAGCAACTATGACTAAGTCCCCTGTTGTCTTTGGTTCCTTCCTGGTTTAACATTTGCTATGATAACATGTATGTTCAGTAATTCTAATGACTTCCAAGGTCTCTACAACCTCTTATATTGTACTTCAGGATATATAATTTAATCCAACATATCTTTAAATTCATTTCTTTTAAAAAGCTGCCTTATGAAACATTTCTTAGGTGGCATCAAGAAAATGAAAAAAGATCAGGATTGGGTGAACTAATTTCTATGTTGATTAAAACATCAGAATAGTTTAAAAGGGTTTTATTATAGTAGATTCTCAATAGAAATTATTTGATTGGTCAAACAATAAATTATAAAACTCCTTCATGAAAAGAGAAACCCTCAGGACAAGGATAAACTTCATATTCTATATCATAGTATTTTCTCAATAAAACAGTAACAAGAAATGTGCAAGAAACTATTCAGAAAAGCAAATTAATTTACTTTGAATAAAGTTTTATATACTCGGAGAAAATTTTTTTAATCAAATTTATCCAAATGATAGAAGTCTGTAACTACCACCCACACAAGTCACAAATATTGAATCTTTGCAGATTTGTCCAGAAGTTTATTAGTTATATTAGTTATATGTTCTCTTAATGAAAAATGATTGTAGCATTTAAAGTAAATTTCTGAAGAATAGTCTAATTTGTAGCTAGTGGACACATTGAGAATTTGTGACTGAGGCTTATATAAGGAATCACATTTATTTACTGTATGGACAGCCTACCTGCTGCAATAGCATCCATAGAATATTAAAAGACATAGAAGAAGACCTCTCTCCTCCCCAGCATATTGGGTGGACTCCTTGTGGACATAAGGAGTCACACAGTGTAGTTGAGTTGCATTCTTCACTACTGGAGAGACCAAATATATTAGAGATCACAGATCCATGAAAATATTAGGCTCTACAGTATTTTCCTTGCAAAAGCTCTGTGTGGTTCCTAGTACCTCCATTTTATGGAGAAGGAACCTTATTGAAGTTAAATTGACTTACTCAAAACCACAGTGCCAGCAAATAAGTGAAACTGAGACTCAAACTTGGTTTTAACTTTAAGTCCAGTGTTTTTTCTAGGACATTAGGAAGCTGCTTTTATCCAGCAATCATTTCTGTAAATGGAGAGTTGCTTGGTTAGCTCCTAGCTAATTTTATCCAGTTTGATTCTGATGATAGTTTTTAGCTTTTTCTTTAAATTTTGTTTGGAACTTGTAGCCCCTGATTCACTGAGAATAGTAGTCAAGTATAGAATATGGTTGGGAAAGTTATTTTATATTAAAGGTCTTTCATGCCACAAATACTTTTAAGGCATATTATATTGAAAATTTCCATAAATATACCAGGCTTCTAGCTGGGAGGGCCATAGTGACATAGTGGATATAAAACTTAGCTCTAATCCTACTTCATATTTTTATTATGCAATTCTGGACGCTTAATTTTTCTTAAACTCAATTTCCTCATCTATATAATTGGGGTAAAAATGGTATCCATCTCTTAGGTTGGAAATGAAATATACATAAAATGCTTTGCAAATCTCAGTGCTCCAAATGTATGTTGCCTATTGTTGATCATTTTATGTTATAGTTACCCTACCTTCCAACCCCTCCCCCCAAAAATGTTTTGGATTTTATTTTGTGCTATGGATATATTTAAAAATTTAACTCCTAAAATGTATGTGGCCAATGAAACTGATTCTTCCTTCAATGCCTAGAATAAGACAGAGCTAGTGAAAATGCTTTGGAAAACAAAACTAAATAGTTTTGTGCAGATGAATTCTTGAGATGGATGATATATAATTTTCAATTCAATTAAAATGTTATTCTAACTTAAAGTGCTTAAATAGAGTTGACGTTCCCCTAATCAATTAAAATTTTAAAAAACAGTAAACTTTAATATTTGGGGAATCTTCAAGGTTCTTAGCTTGAGATAAAATTATAATTAGCTACTTTTGCCAATATATTTGACAGCTTTATAGTAGTTTCCACTCCATATGTTCCTAAGCCATTAGTAATTAGAATATGCTTCTTTTCTGTTACTTCCCAAATATATCATGTATCTAAAGGCAAGAAGGTGGCATGCCTTTATGCTTAAGCATAAAAGTATTGAAAGGAATCTAGGTAATCATGAAGAAATTGTCAATACCAAAAAAAAAAGAAATAAGCAATTTTGATTTGTGGATGGGGGAATTTTTTCCTAGGGAGGGCAATAATTGAACATTAATTTCTGATTTGAGATATATTTGAGTTGCTTTCATTTGTAGAAATTGGGGTGTATATTAGCATATTTAACAGAATTGGGTGATAGAAGAACTAGCTCTACTCATGACTGATAGGATTAACTACTAAATATTTAATGAAGTTTTTCCATATTTTATTCTTGCCTCTATGAAATAGTCTTATCCAGGTTTTAAAAGGAAAAATAAAAGAATTATATAAATTATATTTAGCTAAAGGAATGGATGCAAAACCTTAATTTTAGTTAACTTATAAAATCAAAATGGTTGATTTTATTCCAACATGAATGAGCTACTGCATAAAATCTATAAGGAGATGATGAGAGCATAAGGTCCAGATTATCCCAGGTTATTGAAAAAAAGTGGTTGATGCAATCAATGGCTAAGCAAATGTCAGTGATCTTTAAAAGTCTGAAAAAACAGAATAAAACTCACAGGAGGAGAGATGGATAAATATTATGGTTTTTCCTATTGGGAGATTATAGTATAGTGTGCTTGACTTTGATTCCTGGTAAATTGTATACACACACACACACACATTTAAATTTACTTATGTATGTTTATTAACCATTTATTTTTTTTTTGCCAAGAACTGTGCTAAATGAAATATTATGATTTTGTGTATTTCTGTATGATTAATGATTAATAATGATTAATCATTTTGAGAGCTCTAGGACGAGATAGAAGAATGGATAAACTACTTATTTTTTACCCCAAGAACTTCTGAAAGGTCAGGTCTTTGGTCAGATCATTGAGTAGATATGGCCATTTGTACTAAAACATACTTAACTAGTTTGATTGTTAAATTGAATAGCTTACTTCAGGTCATTTTTTCTACCTTAAATCATATTAATCATGTTTGATGTCATCTCATAGATCTCCAACTTTCCTCCTAATGTTAGCTTCTTTGGCCAAAATTAATCTGATGGGTTGTATATTTTCTGAAACATTTTATTAATTCATTAAAATTATGAGGTAAAGATGGTAGACCCCCTAAATAGGTTTGGAACTTGATTTCAGATTTAGAAGATGAGATTCCTCAGGAGCACTTCATGTTACTGAATGACTAGTGAATAAATGAGTTAAGTGGATGAAAATTTTGATTCTCTAGTGATAAAGTTTGCAATCATGTCAAAATTGAGCATCTTACTGTGTCCTATTTTGAAAAATAAATTAATTCAAATTAATATAAAAATGTATAATGTTATAATGTTTGTAGATTCAGTCTTATACAAGTTAATATATGCAGAACTAAATATTCTGGAAGTTCTAACTCATGTTCATCTTTAGTTATAGCACATTCATCTGATTAAGACACTGTTAATATTAATGTGCCTAAAATTTTGTATTCAATAACTATGTTCTAGTTATCTCAAAGATAGCAGACCTATACCTGGTTGATTGTCAGTGAATATTGTTGGTCATTAACTCACAATTAGGTAAGAAGAGGGTCAGATCTTGAGTAAAACTTGGTTTTGAGTTTTAGTGGAATTACTTAATGTCCCCTTGAGCAAGTCATTTCTACTTTCTCAGACTTACTTTCCTCATTTATAAAATAAAAATATTGGAGTAAATGATCTCTAAAGTTTTTTTTCCCAAATTGTTACAGTCTTTGAATTTATGGATGGATCAGAATAAATTTATCAGTTCTATTTGGATAACAACAACAACATCTTAGTGTGAGCCCTACTGATAGTATATCTGTCATATTGTCTTGGTATACAAAGTACAATGTTTATAAACATTGAGTAATTCCATGAGTGTCAGCATAATGTAATAGATACTATACAATATTAAGTATGCTAGAATTTTAAGGTAAAGAATCTGACTTCAAATTCTGACTTTGCTAACTATGGTTCAAGTACTCATTAGTCCTTGAATCCTAGACTATGGCAATAATTTCCTAGTAAGTGTTCCTTCCTCCTATCTTGCCTTTCAAAATTGAGGGAAAAAATGTGACTATGTCAACCCTTTTCTTTTCAGATCTTCAATGGCTTCTTGTTATTTCCAGGATAAAATAGAAACTCCTAAGCTTGATATTTTAAACCTTCCACAATCTGGTTTCCACTTATATTTCCAGTCTTATTTCATATTACTCACTTTCCTGTTCTCCTCATTTTAAGTTATACTGGTGTGATGGCTATGTTCTATCTCTGCTTAAGTGATCTTTAATTATCTGGAATAAACAGAATTTTGTTTCATTCACAGCAAAACCTCCTCTGACAAAAGATCTTTTCTGTATCACTCTCCTCCTTTCCCAGTTATTACCTCTCATAGTCGTAAAATTACTTTGTATATAACATACACAAATATGTAAATAAATGTGTGTATAGGCATATGTATGTATACATACACATTCACACAGACATACATATATATGTAAAAATATAGATATTGCTGGGTGGTGGGGCAACTAGGTGGTGCAGGGAATAGAACACTGACCTTGAAATAAGGAGGTCCTGAATTCAAATCTGGTCTCAGCTACTTAATTCTGCCTAGCTGGGTGACCTTGGGCAAGTTACTTAACCCCAATTGTTTTACCAAAAAAATAGATAGATGGTGAAATGGATAGAGCACTGGGATTGGAGTCAAGAAGATGAGTTCAGATGTGACCTAAGATACTAGTCATGTGACCCTGATTAAGTCACATACTCTCTATTTGTCTCAATTTCTTCCATAGTAAAATGGGGATCATAATAGCACTTACTTAGGTTGTTGTGAGACTCAAATGAGATAATATTTGTAAGAAATTAGCACAATTACTGGCACATAGTAAGAGCTATATAAGTGTTAGCTATTACTCCCTCTCCTCTTCCCCCTCCCTCAACATTGTATCTCTCAGTAGAATGTTAACTGTTTGAAAGCAAAGATTGCTTTGTTTTTGTCTTTTCTTCTTCATTAGCCATACACATAGTAGACATTTAACAAATGTTTAAATTGCATTGTTCTACATTTGTATTAGTTTTTGGTCAATTATATTTTTAAAAGAGTTGTTTTGTTCAATGGATTTTTTCCCCCATTACTCCAATTCTATTTTTTAAGGAGTTATTTTTTTTCCAAATTTGCCAAATTTATTTTTTAAGAAGTTGTTTTCTTCAGCATATGTGTGTGTATATATTTTCCCCTTTGCCAAATATATGTATATATATAATTTTCCCACTTTGTCAAATATATATGTATATATATAATTTTCCCACTTTGTCAAATTTATTTTTTACAAACTTATTTTCTTCAGTATATATATATATGTATATATACATATATATATATACATACATAAATATATATTGTTGTTTTCTCTAATTAATTTCTGGGCTTTGTTTTTGAAGATAATGGCCTTCTCCCCGAAATTTTCAGAAGCCCTGCATAGCTCCCCCCCCACCTACTTTTCTTCTACCTCTATTTTCAAATTCTTTTTAAACTCTTCCAAGAGAGTCTTTTGAGCTGGAGATTAGATTTTATCCCCATTTGATGCTTCACCTGAAGATATTTTGCCTTTGCTATCCTCTTCTGGGTTTGGGTTTTGATCCTCCTTGTCTCCATTATAGCTTTCTATGATGAGAACTCTTTTTGCTTTTTTGCTCATTTTAAAAAGTTTTGGTATGCTTCTAGGGCACAGGGGAGATTGTCCTGAGCTTCATCTACAGGGCAACAGGGAGGTTTCCCCACTGTGTTGCATGGGTCTAAGCCAAGACCTGCCTATTATGCTGAGGTTTGAGAGCTCACACTTTGCCTTCTCTACTTGACTTGGAGATCTCACAGCTGCTCCGCAGATCTGTTGGCCTTTTAAAGCAGGACAGAGTAGCCAATGCTGCTAGATTTTTGTTAAGAGCCTCCTGTTAGATTCCCAGGCCAATCTTCCTTACTAGTCTTCCCTCTGTCTAATTGAGACAGATATTTCCTGAAGCACTTACAAGATATCTTAAGCTGGAAAATTATTACATTCTTAATATTTGTGGGTTCTGTCACTCCAAAATTTGTTCAGAGGCTTGTTCTAATGTTGATTCTAAAGGAAGCTGAGGAGAGCTCAGGCAATGTCCTATTTACTCTCTTCCATCTTGGCTCTACCTCTCCCTATTCCCCCCATTTGTATTAGTTTTTTTTTTAAGATATTTTATGAGAATATTAAACATGAAAGTTGCTGTAAAATTTTTTTTCTTATAAATTTTTTGGATGATATTGGACTATAGAAGATTATATTTTATTTTATAGCATATTCAGCTTTACATTTTAGACATACTTGAATGAGTATGGATCTTTAAGGTATTTACAAATTCCACTATTAATATATGCAAGAAATTATACAGGTCTATATTGTTGGGAAATGTCCTTATCTTTCAGGTTTCTTTTGTTCTAAAAGTGACATTTCACATTAGAAGAGACTATTGACTTTGCTAAATAGATTGTTTTACATGAAATAAGGACTTTCAGGACTTATTAAGCCCAGTGACAGTTCTAATTAGATGTCTAAAAACTATATTTCTCTACTAATTGATGTTGTTTATAGAAGCTATGTGTTTTTCTTTTCCCCATTTGAAAATTTAACGGGAGCTAATGAGACTTGAACATTTACTTCATTATATCATGGATTAAATTAATCAAAATGTTCAAGTCACTGTTTCCAAATGTGTTACCTTCAATTTCCAGAAAAACAATTAATGAAATGATAACTCATTTCTTATAATATGAACATAGTGAGAATAATAAATGAATGAAATGATAAAGAAAATTTCTTTCATTTGGAATCCTTATTATATTAATGTAATTTTTTCAAATACAGGAGTGAATGTTCTTGGCGAGATTGATGAACCATTTTTGTTTCATCAGTTTCTCTAGAAAATTATTTATATATTATTTTATTTCATTCCTTAAACATAGGTAGGTATGCTGTTCTCATCCTGTAATTGATTAAATGGTGTTATAGATTTGTAGCTTCTTTTGGGAACCAATTAGGTAAAAATCCAGACTGATGTGGAGGAGTTGCTGTCTACTGTAATTTTTAAAAAAAGTTAACCATTAAAGATTACTCGCAGCAGAATTTTTTTTTTTTTTTTACTAATGACAGCATCTTAAATACAGTAACAATTATTTAAGTCTTTAGCTTAAGAAAAACAAATCCACAAGTAAATTCTGAATGATTTTGTTAATATAATATCTGTCTTTTGAAATGGGCTCCCTTTTTCTCCCAATATATTTTTATATTATTAACTATTTCCCAATTACATGTAATTTTTAGAAACAATCATTTTAAAACATGGAGTTCAGGGACAGCTAGGTGGTGAAGTAGATAGAGCACCATCCCTGAAGTCAGGAGGACATGAGTTCAAATCTGATCTCAGACACTTAACACTTCCTTTTTGTGTGATCCTGAGCAAGTCACTAAACCCCAATTGCCTCAGCAAAAAAAAAAAAAAATGAGTTCAGAGTTCTTCCCTTTTTCTCAATTCTTTCTCCCTCTTGAGGTTGAGCAATTTAATATTGATTATACCTAGGAAATTGTGTAAAACATATTTCTATATTAGCCATTTTAAAAAGGAAAACAGAAAAAATCCTCAAGAAAAATAAAATATGCTTCAATCTGCATTCAGAATTTATCAGTTTTTTCTCTGGAAGTGGATAACATTTTTTTTAAATTATTGGACTTATAGAATTGTTTTAATCATTGTCCTGATGAGAGTAGCTAAGTGTATTACAATTGATCATCATTAAAATATTGATATTACTGTGAACATTGTTCTCCTGTTTCTACTCACTTCACTTTGCTTCAGTTCATATATGCCTTTTAGGTTTTTTTTTTTTAGTTTTATAGCAAAATAATGTTCCATTACAATCATATACCATAACTTATTTAGCCATTCCAATTGTTGGGCATCCCCTGTATTTCTAGTTTTTTGATGCAACTAATATAGATACTACAGCTATTTTTGTAAAAATATGTTCTTTTCCTTTTGCTTTGATCTCTTTGAGATATGGATCCAGTAGTAGTATTGCTGACTCAGAGGATGATCACAGTTTTATAGCATTTTAGGCACAGTTCCAAATGCTCTTCAGAATGATTGGGCTAGTTCATAACTCCACCAACAGTACATTAATATCCCAGTATTTCCATATCCCCCAGCAAACATTTGTCATTTTCCTTTTCTTTCATGTTAATCAGTTTCATAAATGTAAGATGCTATCTCAAAGTTGTTTTAATTTGCATTTTTTTAGTTAGTAGTGATTTAGAGCATTTTTTTCATATGACTATAGATAATTTTAATTTTTTCTTCTGAAAACTGGTTGTATATGTACTTTGACCATTTATCAATTGAGGAATGACACATTTTTATAAATTTGTCTCAGTTCCCTATATATTTGAGAAATGAGACCTTTATTGAAGAAATTTGCTACAAATTCCCCTCTTCACCCTCTTTTGAATTTAATGTAATAAAAATTATGCATTTTACTTATTATAATCTTTTCTACCTCTTGTTTGGTCATAAATTCTTCTCTTGTCCATAGATCTGAAATGGGCACATTTTTTCCATGCTTCTCTAATTTACTTATGATATTACTTTTTAAGTTTAAATCATTTATCCATTTTGACCTTATCTTGGTATATGGTGTGGATATTGGTCTATGCCTAATTTCTGTCAAAGTGTTCTCCAGTTTTCCAAGCAATTCTTGTCAAATGGTGAGTTCTTACTTACCCCCAAACTTTGGATCTTTGGTTTATCATATATTAGATCACTATTACATTAAAAAATTACTGCATATTGTGTATTCTACTGATCTACCTTTCCATTTCTTAGCAAATATCAGATTATTCTTATGATTGCCACTTGGAAATATAGTTTGAAATCTGATGCTACTAGATTGCCTTCTTTTGGATTTTTTTTTCATTAATTCGCTTAATATTCTTGATGGTCTGTTCTTTCCAATGAATTTTATTAATTTTTTCTCATTCTATTAAACAATTCTTTAGTAGTTTTATAATAGTGGCACTGAATAAATAAATTAATTTGGGCAATATTTTAATTTTCAGTTTATTGACTTGTCCTGCTTATGGATAATTAATGTTTCTCCAGTTGTCTAGATTTGTCTTTATTTGCCTGAAAAGTGTTCTGTAATATGTTCATAGAGTCCATGGATTTGCCCAGGCAGGTAAATACCCAAGTATTTTATATTATCTGCAGTTATTTTAAGTGGACTTTTTCTATCTCTTCTATATATTTTTTGGGTAGTATATAGAAATGGTCTTTATTTATGTGGATTTATTTTGTAACCTGAAAATTTACTAAAAGTTGTTGATTGTTTGAACAATTTTTTAGAAGATTCTTAAGGGTCCTTTAGCTATCGTGATAGTTTTGTTTCTTTATTGTCTATTTTTGTTAAATCAGTTTTTTCTTTCTTTCTTTTTTAAGAAGAAAAGTTAGCTAGTATTTCTATTGCAGTTTTGAATGATAGTGGCATTAATGCACATCTTTGCTTTACCCTGCATCTAACTGGGAATGTTTTAAGTTTAACTATATTACAGATAATGCTTGTTCTTGATTTTAGATAGTTAATACATTTCATTTTAAGCATGGCTTCATTAGTTCCTTTGCTTTTCTGTATTTTTAATAGGAACGGGTGTTGTATTTCATTAAAGGCCTTTTCTACATCTATTGATATAATCATATGATTTTTGTTGTTATTGTTATTTATACAATAAATTATGGTGACAGTTTTCCTAATATTGAATAAGTCCTTCATTTCTAGTATAAATCTAAACTGTTTATGGTATGTGATCTTTGTGATATATTGCATTATTCAAATTGCTTCTATTTTATTAAATTTTTTTGTATCATTAATTAGGGAAATAATTTTCTGTTTTTTTACTCTAATTTAGGAATCAAAACCATCTTTGGGTCATGAAAGGAATTAGGCCTCTTTCTTTACCTATTTTTTTTCAAGTAATTAATATAGTATCGAGATTATTGTTATTTAAATGCTAGGTACAGAATACTTGTACATCTTTTCAGTCCTGGGGGAGAATTCTGGGAAGATGGTGGAGTAAGTTGATAAATTTCAAGCTCTCCTGATTTCCCCCACAAATAGAACGAATTTGCACCTCAGAGCAAACATAGATTGGTGAAAAACAAAGAAGACTTGGGGCAGAACATGGGTCTTCCTAATACAACCAGACAAGATCTGAAGAAAGACCCAGGGCTGGAATTAACCTGTCTAAAGTGCAAAAACCTCCAGGTTAGCTCTGCAGAAACATCAAGTGGGTATCTCTTGGGCTATTTGGTTGTGATTGGAGCCTCAGAAGGAACCACAGAGACTGTACCTCATGGATAGTTTGTTGAGTAGGATTTTGAGTCTAGGAAAATAGAGTGAAGCTCGACTGATTAGGAACACCATGTCCAGCTGTGCTGTTGAGACATGGACTTGGGTGAGATGGATGCTATACCTAGTTTGTGCAAAAGCAGTGGGGGCGGGCGGAGCCAAGATGGCGGAGTGAAAAGGTGACTTTCTGCCTTTCCTCCAATCTTCTCTCAAATCAACAATAAAATAAGCCTCTGAACTGAACTTCAAGTCAACGAACTCAGAAATATTTGGACACTGCTCTCTGGATAACTTCATATCAGGTTAGTCAGACTTGGACAGAGAGATAAATAGACGACTCCTGTGTAGGCCGGAAGTGAGGGTGGGACTCAGCTCAGCTCATCCTGGCATAAATTCCAAACTCCAAACTCCAAATTCCAAACACCTGGAGTTTATCTGAGGCACTTGGGACACTCTGCCCTGATTGGGGGCAGGTGTCTGGCAGATTTGCCTTGTTTAAGGAGTAATTCGGACTTAGTCCTAGCCCCCACCGGCCCAGCATCTGAAGTCAACTCGCCGAAGTGCCCCAGGGCAAAACTTTTTCAGCCGCTGTTTTTTTCCCCCTACCTTAAAGAGATATCCACGCTGTCTAAAAAAAAAATGAAGAAGCAAAAGAGAGCTCTCACCATAGACAGCTTTTATAAAGAGAAAGAAGTGATGATCACCCCATATCCAGAGGTTCCTTTAGACAAAACTCCAGAGAAAATCAGCAAGGACCATCACTGGTCCCCTTTTCAAAAGGCCTTTCTTGAAGATTGCATAAAGAACCTCAAAAGAGAGCTGGAGGATAAATGGGAAAATAAACTGAAATCAGTGCAAGAAGGATACAATATCTTGCAAGAAGGATATGATGCCCTGCAAAAAAGGTATGAAAAAGACACCAATTTATTGAAAAATAAAATTAGTGAAGTGGAAAAAGAGTGCAATGAACAAATTGGCCAGTTACAAAAGGAGCTTAAAAAGGAAACTGAAGAAAACAACACTTTAAAAATAAGAATTGAACAAATGCAAGTGAATGACTCAATAAGACTTCAAGAATCAGTCAAACAAAAACAAAAGAAATGAAAAATTAGAAGAAAATATGAAATATCTCCTAGGAAAAACAACTGACTTGGAAAATAGATCTAGGAGAGACAATCTAAGGATTATAGGACTTCCTGAAAGCCATGATGAAAAAAAGAATCTAAACACTATCTTCCAGGAAATCCTGAAAGAAAACTGCCCTGAGATTGTAGAATCAAAGGGCAAAATCACCATTGAAAGAATTCACCAATCACCTCCTGAAAGAGACCCCAAGATTAAGACCCCAAGGAATATCATGGCTAAATTTCAGGACTATAGCACCAAGGAACAGATTCTGCTAGCAGCTAGAAAGAAACAATTCAAATACTGAGGATCAATAATTAGAATCACATAGGATCTGTCAGCCTCCACACTGAAGGATCAAAGGGCCTGGAACCAGATATTCCGAAGGGCAAAGGAACTTGGATTACAACCAAAAATAACCTATCCAGCTAGAATGAGCATTATTCTTCAGGGAAGAAGATGGTCATTCAACGATATAGGTGAACTTCACCTATTTCTAATGAAAAGACCGGATCTGAACAAAAAATTTGACACCCAAACACAGAACTCAAGAGATGCATAAAAAGGTAAAAAGGAAAGGACTCTTGAGAACTTTATTTTTATTAGGGGGATACTTAAAGTTTGGGGGTATAATTAACTGGATATTACTTTGATAATATGAAAAAGAGAACTAGAGGGGAAAAGGTTGTTATACTGGGGAAAAGAGGGCAAAAGTGGTAAAATAAGATCTAAAAAAAAAGGAGGTAAAAACAAGGTAAAATCACTTGAAGAGGCAAAGAAAACCTAATATAATTGAGAGAAAGAGGGGAGGGAGATGAGCATTGTGTAAATCTTACTCTCATCAGGTTGGGCTCTAAAAGTGTATATCAGACATTTGATTTCACATAGAAACTTGTTTGTTGCTAGAGGGAAGTGGGAGGGAAAGGAGGAAAAGTAAGGGGCAAAGTAATAGAAGGGAAAATAGAAGAATCAGGGGAAAGGAGTAAAAACAGGGGGAGGGGATCTAAAGGGTGGAGTATTGTTTGGG
>JAJPUD010005872.1:106094-145383 GCA_023553655.1 Myrmecobius fasciatus
AGGATTTCAAGGGGATTAATGAAAAAAAAAAGCAGATGAAGTTGGCCTTGCTGTACCAGATCTAAAACTATATTGTAAAGCAGCGGTCATCAAAATCGTTTGGTACTGGCTAAGAAATAGAGCAGTCGATCAGTGGCACAGGATAGGATATCAGGACTATCTAGGCAATAACCTTAACAATCTAGTATTCGATAAACCCAAAGACCCCAGCTTTTGGGATAAATACTCACTATTCAGCAAAAACTGCTGGGAAAATTGGAAACTAGTGTGGAAGAAATTAGGGCTTGACCCATACCTAACACCACATACCAAGATAAGATCTAAATGGGTTCATGATCTAGATATAAAGAGGGACTTTGTAAGCAAGTTAGAGGAACGTAATATAGTTTATCTCTCAGACCTGTGGAGATGGAATAAATTTATGTCGAAAGAAGACCTGGAACTCCTAATTGAACACCAGATGGATAATTTTGATTATATTAAGTTAAAAAGTTTCTGTACAAACAAAACAAATGCAGACAAGATTAGAGGGAAGCATCAAATTGGGAAACCATCTTTACATGTAATGGTTCTGATAAAGGCCTCATTTCTAAAATTGAGAATTGTCTCATATATATAAGAATTCAAGCCACTCTTCAATAGATAAGTGGTCAAGGGATATGAAGAGACAATTTTCAGATGATGAAATTAAAACCATCTCTAGTCATATGAAAAGTTGCTCCAAATCACTATTGATCAGAGAAATGCAAATTAAGACAACTCTGAGGTACCACTACACACCTGTCAGATTGGCTAAAATGACAGGAAAAGATAACGATGAATGTTGGAGGGCATGTGGGAAAACTGGGACCCTAATACATTGTTGGTGGAACTGTGAACGGATCCAACCATTCTGGAGAGCAATTTGGAGCTATGCTCAAAAAGTTGTCAAACTGTGCATACCCTTTGACCCAGCAGTGTTTCTACTGGGCCTATATCCCAAAGAGATCTTAGAGGAGGGAAAGGGCCCCACATGTGCAAGAATGTTTGTGGCAGCCCTTTTTGTAGTGGCTAGAAACTGGAAACTGAAGGGATATCCATCAATTGGAGAGTGGCTGAACAAATTATGGTATATGTATGTTATGGAATATTATTGCTCTGTAAGAAACGACCAGCAGGACGATTTCAGAGAGGCCTGGAGGGACTTGCATGAACTGATGCTGAGTGAAATGAGCAGAACCAGGAGATCATCATACACAGCAACAACAGTATTACATGATGATCAATTTTGATGGATGTGGCTCTCTGCAACAAAGAATTGTCTCAAACCAGTTCCAATTGTTCACTGAAGAAAACCATATACACCCAGAGAGAGGGAAATGAATTATGGACCACAACGTAACATTTTCATGATCTCTATTGACATTTGCTTGCATTGTGTTGCCTTTCTCTGATTCTTTTTTTTTCTTGTAGATAGGATTTTTTTTGCATAACTTCTCAAGCATTTCAACATTATTAACATGTAGTGGACTTCCTGCCATCTAGGGGAGGGGAGGGGACTGGGGGTAAAATTTGCAATGAAAAGCTTTGTAAAGATCAATGTTGGGGAACTACCCATACATATGTTATACAAATAAAAAGCTTTAATAAAAAAAATAAAAAAAGCAGTGGGACAGGGGCAATGCTGGCTATGGGCACTTGCAGGAAGGTGGAGCTGTTGGATTGGGGTTCCTAGTCAGAGTGGAGAGCAAAAGGGGAGCTTGAGGCACCATATCACCACTCCAGATTCACAGGTGCTTACAGTAATATCTCTTCTTAAAAAAATGAATTAGCAAAGAAGAAAGAACTCCACCATTGAAACATATTATGGGAACAGGGAAGAGTGGGATTCATTTTCAGAGGTGGACTCTTTAGTATAAAAAGCTTCTACTGCAAAGAGTAATGTGAAATGTCTCCCTGCTAAGAGAGAATTTATAGAAGAACTCAAAAAGAATTCAAAAATCAAATGAGAGACATCATCTAAGAAAAACAAGATTAGGGGAAAAAAGTTAACCAATTAGAAAAGGAGATACAGAGTCTCAAAGATGAAAATAACTTTTAAAAAATTAGAATCAGCCAAGGGGAAGCCAGTAAAGCTATGAGAGACCAAGAAATAACAAAACAGATTATAAAGAAGGAGAAAATAAAGCAGAATGTGAAGTATCTCATAAGAAAAACAGCAGATTTGAAGAACAGATCAAGAAAAGAAAATATAAGAATAAATGGACTGCCAGAAAGTTGGGACCAAAAAGAGAACTTTGACACAACAATATAGGAAATAATCCTAGAAAATTGTTCTGAAGTGATGGAGCATGAGGGTAAATTGAAAATACAAAACATCTACTGATCACCTCAAAAGAGATCCTTTGTGAAAAACACATAGGAATATTATTGTCAAATTTTGAGGCCCCCAGATCAAAGAGAAAATTTTGCAAGAAACAAGAGAAGAACAATTCAAATATGCTGGAACTACAACAAGATTTAGCAGACCACAGATCTTGGAATCATATCTACTAAGAAGCAAAAAACAAGGCCTATGGCTAAAAATATCATCTCCAACAAATTTATTTATAATTTTGAATGAGGAAAAAAAGGACATTCAACAAACTTACAGATTTTCAGTATTTTCTATCAATCAAACCTGAACTTAACAAAAAACAACATATAAGAGGCAATATCAAATAGCATTTTTTAAGGAACTCAAGATGGACACACTGTTTAAACATGGAAAAATTGTTTTTTTTTATTATGGGAAATGTACACTTTATCTTTAAGATTTACATCAGCAGTAGGGTAAGTTCAAAAGAAAGATTGGCAAAGTAAAGGTAAAAATAGCAATTATGGTATACAAATGAGGTGCAGAGGAAGAGTAGACATAGAGGCATTAGAGGAGGTAAGAAGGTTCATAGTTTTGAAAACCTACTCACATCAGGAATAGGCTGAATAGGCAATACTGCATATATATCTGAAGGATATAGAACCATCCAAAATCTATAAAGAAATAAGGGAGTAGTGATAGGTGGATAGGGAAGAAAAGGGTAAGGGAAGATGACAAAGGAGGGATCCTCAGGTGGGGGAATATTGTTAAGCAATATTAAGCCAAGTTATAGAGCAGAGTTTAATGAAAGAGATAGACATATGTATATGTAGGGCATGTATGTGTGTACATATGTCTACATAAATATATCTTTTCTTAACTCTAGCTTGCTTGGGAGTGGTGGGGGATGAAAAGGAGATGTATATATGTCTATGCATGTCTATGTATATGGTTGTGTATATCTACATATGTATATAGGAATATATCCTTTCTTAACTATAGCCTGCTTGGGCATGGGGTGAGGATGAAAGGGGAAAAAAGAATAAAGTAAAAGTATGCAGCAATTTACAATAGTTTACAAGGAAGTAAATAAAAGATGAATACTCATGAATATAATTTCTTCTACTAATATATATATATTATTTTCCCACTGATATGTATCACATTTTTTTTAAAAAATTGTTTTGATTTTGTTTTATTCTTTCTTGATATCTTATAGAGTTCCTAGTTTTTAGTGTCTCAGTTCTAATTTTTAAGGAATTGTTTTCTTCAATGGGATTTTATACTCTTTTTTTTTCAATTTGGTCAATTCTTTTTAAGGAATTATTTTGATCAGTGAAGTTTTGTTCTTCTTTTTCCAATTGATCAATTCTGTTTTTTAAAGTGTTATTTTCTTCAGTGTTTTTTTTAAACCAAACTATACATTGATTTTTCATATTTTTTTTCTTTTGCTCTCATTCCTTTATCTAATGTTTCCTCTACTACTTTTATTTAATTAAAAAAATCATTTTAAAGCTCTTCTAAGAATTCTTGTTTGGTTTGTGTCCAATACATTTTTTATTTGAATCTTTATTTGTAACTGTTTTGATTTCATAGTATTCTGAGTTTATGTAATGATCTTCTCTGTCACCATAGTATCTTTTAAAGGTCAGGTTTTATGTTTCTTTTTTGCTCATTTCCCCATCCTTTTTCTTGATTTTGAACTTCACATTAAAGTTGGATTCTATTTCTAATGTAGAAGGAGAAGATGGATATCATGTCAAATTTCATTCAGGCTTTTTTCACTCTGCTATTTGCAGAGTTAATACTTTGCTTTTGGAAGCTTTTGGTGCTTTCAACATGGTATTATTTGGAGAGGTGTGGTTACTACTTTCCTGGTTTGTGTTCTGCTCCTTACCCTGAAAAATACATTGATATCTTGGTATTGCAATTGATATTATTCTTCAGGGTCCTGAAATCTTTTGTTCAAAAGTAGTATTGCTCCTCAGGGCCCTTGCTCCCTCTTGATCAGAAGTCCTCCTCACTGTCTTTTAACTGTGTTCCATAAGTGGGTATGGATAATAGAGTTGCCAGTGTCCAGACCTGTGGTGTCCAGTTGCTAATACAGGAGTTTTAATCTCTTTTTGGCTAATTGTTAGGTCCCTTTACCATCCTTGGCTTGAGAGTTCCATAGGTTGCTGTTGCTTCTGTTTCCATCATCTACTCCTATCATTTGTGTTTTGTCTATGTGAACTATGGGTTATTCCTCATCTCTGTGTCACTGATTTCTCCTGCCATCATTTTAAGTTGTTTTGGGTTGGAAGAATGCCTCACTCTGACCTTTTGTTGTCTGTGCCACTACAGAATTTTGTTTGAGGCATTGTTTTAAAGTTTGTTTGGAGGGAAATATTGGGAGAATTTAACTGAATGCTTCCTCTATTCTGCTCTCTTAATGCTGCTCCTGAAACTCTGGAAATTGACTCACTGATTCTATTGCGGCTCCGTTTTCTTGTCATTTGGGAGGATCTGAAATAGTTGCTTTCCACATTAGTAAAATAAATAAGTCACTTGGCCATTAAAAGACATGCAAATAATGTGCCCAAAGAAAAATAATTTTTAGTTCTAAAGAGGTTTTGTAGCATTGAAGGCACTTAAGAGGCCATATAAGCATTTTTAAAAGTTTATTATTTTTATTTTTAATTAAATGATTTTTATTAATTTGTACTTCTTACTACTTTTCAATTGAACAGTTTAAAAAAATCCTCATTAAATAATTACATGGTCCAACAAAATCTCTTAAGAAAGATATTTCTTACTGCTCATTGGACATCTTAAACTTGATGTCTTTAAGACACTTTAAATTCAGTAAATCCTTATCTCCCCCCCCCCCCCAAAAAATGCTTCATTCTTTGTAGCTTCCCATTACTCTCAATCTATATTCTCATTGTTCTAGTTACTTAGGCTCATAAGATAGATGCCATCCCCAACTCTTCACTCTTACCCCCTTTCCTTATCCAATCTGTTGCAAACTCTTCATTCATATTCTATATTTGTAACATCATTTTGATATACACCGTTATTTTCTTCAGACAATGTTATTCCACTGGTACCATCTTCTGATTTATTTTTTGTTGCAATATAGCTCACTGATTGGTGTCCCTGCCTCATGTCTCTCCATATTCTAGTCTGTCTTCCACCAAGCTGTCAAACTGATCCTCCTAAATTCAGGTCTGACATGTCACCTCTTTACCTCCCATTTCATCAAGTCCTATTGGTGCTTTTTACCTTCAGGATCAAATATATAATTTTATTTGGCTTTTGATAGTCTGTCTCCCCACTACACTTTTCCAATCTTCTTATGTCTCCCTCTCTTTCATGTACTTTGCAATCCAGTCAAACTAGCCTCTTGCTATTCCTTAAATAAGATACTGCATTTTCACTGGCTATCATGCCTGTCCAAGGTCCCTCTCTTCATCTATGCCTCCTGCCTTTTCTTGTTACCTTCAAGTCTCAACTAAAAAGTCCTAACTTCTCCAAGAATGCTTTCTTAGACTCTTATAATACTAGTGTCTTTTCTCTAAGATTTTCTACAATTCATCTTATATGTTTTTGTTCATATATCATTGCTTGCTTTTTGTTTCCCCCATTAAACCATGGGCTCCTTGAGAGTTAGAGGAGGCAGAGCCAAGATGGCAGAGACCAGACACATCTGATCTTCTCTGAGCTTCTCTCAAATCAACTGCAGATTTAGCCTCTGAACTGGTTTTAGAGTGATAGAACCCACAAATACTTGGAGTACAACAAATTTCCAGAAGAAGATACTTTGGAAAAACTTCAGAAAAGGTCTGTTTCAGACAGAGGAAGAGACTGCTGAGCCCAGCCCACAGAGCTGGGAGCCTGGAGCAAGGAGCTAGGGTAGGCAGCCAGGGCATTGCAGTGTTTGCATATTGGAGAATCTACTGCGAGGCTCTTAGGCTACTTTGTCCTGGTTACAAGCCAGTGGGTCAGAGATTTTCTGTGAGACATTAAAAGCAAATACAAAAGACAAATAGTGAGTCCCTGAACCCCAGAATGACATGGTTCCTGGCCACATTTATTGCACCATAAATCAGCACCAGGCCCAGAGCAAACTAAAGCATCTGTTACCTCTTTGCCTTAAGAACAGATTCCAACCTTTTAAAAAATGAGCAAAAAAAAAAAAGCAGAAAGAACTCTGATCATGGACAGCTTTTATGGAAAAAGAGAAAAACAGACCTTATACTGAAGATCCTAAAGGCAAATCAGCTCCAGATGAAGACCCAAAGGGGGATATGATTTAATCTCCATTTCACAAGGCTCTCCTGGAAGAATTCAAAAAGGATCTTAAAAGAGAATTAGAAGAAAAATGGGAATAGGAAATGAGATCTTTGCAAAGGGATATGGAAAAGGAAAAACAAATTATCTGAAGAAAACTCTTTAAAAATATAGTTGATGAAATGGAAAAGGCAAATAAATCTTTATAAAATAGATCTGATAAAATGGAAAAAGCATATAACTCCTTACAAAATAGATATGAAAAAGATACCAATTTGTTGAAAAAACAAAATTTGTGAAATGGGGAAAAATGCTATAAACAAAACATCCCAATTGGCTAAATGCAAAAGGAGATAAAACAGCTAACTGAAGAAAATAATTCACTAAAAATTAGAATTAAACCAATAGAAGTGAATGACTCAATGAGACTTCAAGAATCAAAGAAAACAAAAAAAAAGAAAAAAATAGAAGAAAATGTAAAATACCTCATTGCAAAAACAACTGATCTGGAAAATAGATTTAGGAGAGACAATCTAAGAATTACTGGGCTAACTGAAAACCATGATGAATAAAAAAGAGCCTAGGCATATTTTTTTTTCAGGAAATCATCAAGGAAAACTGCCCATATGTCCTAGAACTAGAAGATAAAATAGCCATTGAAAGAATTCACCAATAACCTCTTGAAAGAGACCCCAAAATGAAAACTCCAAAGAAAATATTGGATAAATTTCTAAATTATCAAATCAAAGAGAAAATATTGCAAGTAGCCAGAAGGAAACAATTCAGATATCAAGGAGCCACAATCAGGAATATTCAGGACATAGCAGCTTTCATTTTAAAAGATCAAAGAGGATAGAATCTGATATTCTGAAAGGCAAAAAAACTTGGATTTCAGCCAAGAATCAATTATCCAGAAAAACTGAGAATCATCTTTCAGGGGGAAAAAATGGACATTATATATCTCTAGATGTTCACTAAATAAAATAGAGAAAGAGAAGATCAATGAATTGGGTTTGCAACTAAAAAAGCTAGAAAAAGAACAAATTAAAAATCCTCAATTAAATGCCAAATTTGAAATTCTGAAAATAAAAGGGAAGATTAATAAAATTGAAAGAAAACTATTGAATTAATAAATAAAACTAATTGTTGGTTTTATGAAAAAAGCCAATAAAATAGATAAACCTTTAATTTGATTAGAAAAAGGAAAGAAGAAAATCAAATTGTTAGTCTCAAAAATGAAAAGGGAGAACTTTCAACCAATGAAGAGAAAATTAGAGCAATAATTAGAAGTCATTTTTCTTAACTTTGTCAATAAATTTGATAATTTAAGTGAAATGGAGGAATACCTACAAAAATATAGATTGCCCAGATTAACAGAAGAGGAAATAAATTACTTCAATAGTTTCCAATTTAGGAAAAGAAATAGAACAAGCTATTAATGAACTCCCTAAGAAAAATTTTCCAGGGTCAGATGGATTTGCAAGTGAATTCTACCAAACATTTAAAGAACAATTATATGCAAAATATTTGAAAAAATAGGGAAAGAAGGAGTCCTACCAAATTCCTTTTATGACACACATATGGTGCTGATACCTAAACCAGGAGGGGTGAAAACAGAGAAAGAAAATTATAGATCAATTTCCCTAATGAATATCGATGCAAAAATCTTAAATTAAATGATGCAAAAAGTCTTAAATAAAATATTGGCAAAGAGATAACAGAAAGTCATCCCCAGGATAATAACCATGACCAAGTAGGATTTATTCCAGGAATGCAGGACTGGTTCAATATTAGGAAAACTATCAGCATATTCTTATCAATTTCTTATCAAATGTTGTGGCAAGAAAATAGGATATTTACCTATGTCATAAAAAGTAATGGCCTCCTTGTTAATCCATTAGCTCATTTTGGTATTATATAGGATCTTTACATTTGAAAGATCAGCAAACAATTCATTCTACTATTTCTAACATAATAAATATATGGGAAACAACTGCATCCCAGAATGAGTATACTTTTTCCAAAACCTATTCTGTATTTTTTCTTGCTGTTTTCTGTATTAGAATTATATTTCTTATTCTGTTATAAACAATTATATGCACATATAATACTACTTTATTTATTATCATCAAGGAATTTGTAAAACATCAGGGTCCAATATTAAACATATAGGTAAATATTTTTAAAGAAGTTCAAACACCCTCAAAATAAGTGGTTGAATTCAAAATATGTTTTCATAACATATTGGGGAATGTTCATGGAAAACAGTTGACCTTTTCTGTTGTTATACATATTTTATAAGCGCTGTTGTGTTTCACCTCAAAACAAAACAAAACAAAAATCTTTCCTGAAATGAAATCACATTAAAAGAAATAAAACCATTTAAATTTCAATTATTCTTCCAGGTATACATCATTTCTAAGAGAAGTAAAACTATTCATTTTTTACCAGAGAGATATCTATAAGAGTGTTCTATGCAAACTGTGCTCTAAGCAGTTACTAAATAAATTTCACTTATTTGACATCTTAAACATCTTGTTTTGTATGAATATGTTGGCTATTTCATCTATGCATGAATAGAATATTGGGATTTTAATATAGTAAAATGATTAAACTTTTAGTGATTTGTAGTTTTTTTCATTAATGAATTCATGATAGGGTGATAGGTCTTATGTTCATTATCTCATTTGATATTGAACAACTTTCTTTTGCTTTCTGAGTAAGCTAAAAGACTAAAAGTCCAGCCATATTTTGCACATTTGTTCTGTGATACTTCTTAGTACTCCAAATTGGTTCTTTTTTTTGATAAGGTTATAATATGCTAAAGTTGATTAACCTTGAATTTCCTGATTGCATCTACTGAAATAACACATTTCTTTTCAATATTTAATTTCATAAATGTAGAATTACCATCAGGAAAAGATAACAATTTTTAGTGTTCAGGTGCAGTAAATATTTTTTGAGTACCTAAGAACTTGTGACACATAATGTTGCAAAAATGAACTTTGTAATACCTCAGATTTCATGGAGTTTATGTATAAATTGTAAATAATGATGTTAGCAAGATAGTAGTAAAGGGATGAAATCTTTTTTAAAAATTATTAAAACTTTTTATTTGCAAAACATATGTATGGGTAATTCTTCAACATTAACCCTTACAAAGCTTTCTGTTATAAATCCCCCCCCATTCCACACCCCTCCCCTAGATGGCAGGATATCCACTACATGTTAATTATGTTAAAATACTTGACAAATAGAATATATGTATACATATTTCCACACATCTTGCTGTGCAAGAAAAATCATATCTATAAGAAAAAAAAATCAGAGAAAGGAAACACAATGAAAGCAAACATCAATAGAGAGCATCGAAATGTTATGTTGTGGTCCACATTTCATATCCGTCTCTCTGGATGTATATGACTTTCTTCACCGAACAATTGGAACTGGTTTGAAACATTTCATTGTTGAAGAGAGCCATGTCCATCAGAATTGATCATCATATAATCTTGTTGTTGCCATGTATAATGATCTCCTGGTTCTGCTCATTTCACTCAGCATCAGTTCATGCAAGTCTCTCCAGGTCCTCTGAAATCATTCTGCTGGTCGTTTCTCACAGAACAATAATATTCCATAACATTCATATACCATAATTTGTTCAGCCATTCTCCAATTGATGGGCATCCATTCACTTTCCAGTTTCTAGCCACTACAAAAAGGACTGCCACAAATATTCTTGCACATGTGGGGCATTTTCTTCCTTTAAGATTTCTTTGGGATATAAGCCCAATAGAAATACTGCTGGGTCAAAGGGTATGCACAGTTTTATAACTTTTTGAGCATAGCTCCAAATTGCTCTCCTGAATGGCTGGATCTGCTCACAGTTCCACCAACAATGTATCAGTGTCCCAGCTTTCAAGGGGATGAAATCTGAGGGGGTATAGGAGGCTTGAATAAAAAAATTCTTACTGGACCTTTGAGAGTCAGATAAGATTTAATGGATGGTGATGGAATAGAAGTAAATAATTCTTCAAAATTACTTTAGTATCCCTAAATTTACAAATCAAATGATTTTTCCCTCAATCATCATCCTTCTTGACCATCTGTTGAATTTGATACTATTGATCACCTTTTTTCTTTCTTTTTTTTTTATACTCTATTCTCTTCTTTGGTTTCCATAACACTTCTCTATTTTAGTTGTTCTACTTTTTCACCATTCTATCTCCTTTGCTGTATATTTATTCTAACTACTCCCATTAATAATGGGAGTTCCCCCAAATCTTTATCTGGATTTTCTTCTCTTTTTTCAGTATGTTTACTTGGTAATATTAGCTAATTTGGGTTAAATTATTATCTCCATGCAAGTGCTTCCCAAATGTGCATCTGTGTATATGTCTACATACATTTATTCATTCATGTGTTCATTCATATATGTATATGCACGTAATGTATATGTATGTGTGTGTCTCTTTCCTGAGCTTCAGTCATGTGCCACCCAGTAGTTATCTTGAACTACATTCCATAGGCATTTGAAATTTAACATGTCCAAAAGAGAACTCATTATTTTTCCCTCTTGAACTATCTATCCCCTCTTCTCAACTTTACTAGTATTATTAGGAGCATCAATGTTTTCTCAGTCACCTAGGCTCATAAGCTTGATGTTATTTTCCACTTTTTATTCATTCCTTATATGCATTTTATTACAAAATCTTACTGTTTATATCTTTACAATATTTCTTTACTTATGTTGCTACCAACTTGGTTGAGGGTCTCATCACCTCTTCATAGGACTATTGAAATAGGCTAATTAGTCTCCTTGTCTCATCTCTCCCCACTCCAATCCAAAGTTATATTCATATATTGTATGTCTGACCATCATAACCATCATACATCTACATATCTGTTCTGGTGGCTGTATGTAGGATCAAATATTGCATGTAGGATCAAATATAAAGGTCTTTTTTTTGGCATTTAAAACTCTTTCTAACCTTTTCCTTTTTTAACTTTCTAGAATTCTTATACTTTTCTCACCTACATGGAAGCTGTGATTCAGTAACACTAATTTACTTTCAGTTCCTTGCACTCAGCATTGCATCTTCTATCTGTATGCCTTTGCATTAGCTGTATGCTATCCTGAAATGGTCTTGCTCCTCATTTCTACCTCTTAGGTTCTATAACTTCTTTCAATACTTACTGTATACAGTGACAACAAAATTGTGTGATGATCAGCTATGACAGATTTGGATCTTCTCAGCAATACTGTGATCTAAGACAATTCCAATAGACTTGGGATGGAAAATGCCATCCACATCCAGAAAAAAAAAAAACAAAACAAAAAAACAAAAAAAAACAACTATGGAGACTGAATGTGGATTGAAGCACACTGTTTCCATCTTTTTTTTTTCTTTCCTGTGATTTTTCCCTTTTGTTTTGATTTTTCTTTCACAACATGACTAATATGGAAATATGTTAAAATGGTTGTACTTGTACAACCAGATTGCTTGCTCTCTTAGGGAAGGAGAAGGAAAGAAGAGAGGGAAAAAATTTGGAACTCAAAATCCTAGAAAAATGAATGCTGATAACTATCTTTACATGTAATTGGAAAAATATAAAAATACTATTCAGTGAGAGAGGAGAAGAAAATATTACAACATGTTATACAGGGCTCATAAAATGACTATGCAACAACTGCAAGAATCTACAAGATAGTTCTGAGGAGCAATGAAAGAATTTAAAGAAGAAAACAAAATTGGAAATTAAACTTCAGTGTTCAAGAAAACTGAGTTTGTTAGTTCACAAGGACTTTATATTCTAATGGAGGAGGCAACACACAGACACACACACATATATATGGTGAGAATATAGATATGATTGGAAGAATGAATGAATGAATGAATAAAACATTTACTAAACACTTTAAAAAAGATTCAGTTTATTGTGAACAAGATTCAGACTTTTCTTCAGGAAATTTTTCCCAGTTCCCTTGGGTTTGAGATTACTTTTACTTTTGCTTTTCTTTATATCCCTAGTTTATAGCATATCCATTCATTTATTTATTTTAATAAGTGCTTAATCCAATTGTCTGAAAAAAATTAAATTATTCTTTTCTCACCTATATCCACTCAATTGTTGTCTTTTCATTTCTTTTCCCCAAAATGTCTTTTGAATCTGATCTTTCATTTCTGATACAATCCTACTTTAAGGATTCATACTCTTCTCATTGGACTATTGAAATAGCCTTATGTCTGTTTCCTTGTTTCTAATTTTTCTGGTTCCAATATATCCTCTTACTTGAACATTCTTTCTACTTCATAGTTTTCATATCAGGTAGGTATTCTAGAACGTATTCTAAATACCTTTTCCTAGAATTATAGATCATCGAAGGTCCTTAGGGCCATATTTAGTCCAATCCCTTCATTAAATAGATGAGGAAACAGACCAGAGAAATTCAGTTATTAAGATTAGACAGGCATTAAGAGTCAGAAGAAGTAGGAGCTGAACCCAGATTCTCTAATTCTAGAATAGATACTCTTTCTATTATATCCCACTGCTTCCTTCCAAATAAAATGGGATCTCCTTAATCTACCATTCCAAGTTTTCAGTCTCCCATCTAACTTACTTGTCTTATGTGACTTCTCTTTTCATATTTGTGCTTTGTTACAAATCTATTATTCCTGAATTTGTTTATGACATTTTTATCTCTGACTTACCTCAAACTACCAATGCTTATTTTATACTCTTCCTTCATCTTCTGCTTTTCAAAGTATGCCTGAGCATCTACTTTCTAAACTCTTTGGGGAATAGATATTTTCTTTATATCCCATAATATTTTTCATGGTTTTTTGCACAGTGCAATAAGTATGGACAAAACAAATTTGAAAACCTGATAATTCGAAGGATATATCCCATGTCATTTTGCCTCTGATTGTTACAATGAATATATCATTAATTTATGTAAATAACAATCATGAAAATATTTTTTGAAAGAGGTTAACAACATATTAAGATTTAGTGTTTAGTGTATTTATGGGAAAGTTAAGGTTCTGTTTTTCTTTAACTCCTGATATTCTTTTAAAATTATACATTTGGAACCATTCTGTTTCCTTAAACTGTTTACAAGTTTTATTTTTTTATTTTTTAAAAAAATTATTGTTTCTTATCACCTTACACTGAGTAAGGTTTGACTTGTGAATGAATCACAACTTGGGGTTTTTATTATTAAATTTTATAGGTAACTACATAAACAGTAGCTTGCAATGATCAGGGAAATATAAAAAGAAGCATTCTTTTATAGAAAGCAATTTAAGTAGTCACCTCTGTTGCTCATGTTAGAATGTTCACCAAAGGCTCATTGTCATCCTTGATCTTTTTGTTCAGCAGACACTTCAGAATACTTAGTTCTGTGCTCCATCTGCTTTAATCTTAGGCTATATGATATGGATTTATTGTATGCAGCTCTTTTGGCTTTTGATACTATTCTTGGCTTTATTGTCATTTCAACAAATTCTGTTTTAATGAGCATGAAGGACACCACTTTTTTACAATTTTTTTTTCTTCAAACTTTAAACTGCCCTTTACATCAAGCTTATTTTAATGGTGACCTTTTCTAGCATCTAGTCTTGGACCTTCATGCTCCTGCCTCTTTTTGAATAAATAAGATATTCTCTTTTGTGTTAGGGTGATCGGTGAATTATGAATCAGCTGCAAAAAATTTCTTTGAATGTAAATTGAAATGTTTGTATATTATTTGAAATTATTCATAATAAGACTAATCTTGCAGGCTGAGAATGTTTTTTCTTTTTGTCTTAGGCCCATTTAAAGAAAAGAATAGAGGAGTGATTTGCATTGGGGGCTAACCCTGGGTAAATCTGTAAAGTAGAACTCTTGCAAGGGAGCCTTCAATCCCTGCTTTCCATTGTTTCTTTTTTTCATTTTTCAAACATGCCCTGATCTCTTGATTTCCTGAGTCATTGTAATTTCTTATTTCCTTTCTCTTGCTCCCTGTTTAAAATCTTTCAAGAAAGAATCTAACTACAATTCTTTACATTTTCATATGAATTTTCAATCAACATATTGCTTTTTCTAAAAGATATTTTCATTTTATATTCTCTCTAATTGTGAGGCAAAAGATTTTGTTGCTTCATAAAGGAAGATATTCCGCAGTCTTTTAAGGGGTTTAGAGAGTCATTTCCTGGTTCCTAAAATTTTAATTCCTTAGGCAACTACCTATTCAATGTGTATGTAATTAAGTCCTGGTGAAGTAAGGTCTGAGTAAGGTTCTTTTAGAACACAACATAAACACTATGCTTGCTGGAAGAAGCAGCTAAAATAAATGGATGAAAGCAAAAGAGCTTTTTAAACTTCTCTTCCTGCCATTGACTAATGTGAGAGACATTAAGGTAGTCAAGGAGTAGCACATTCAGATAGTTTAGGTGGTCCTGGTAGAGGATGCAGACTACCCAGATATGAAATTTTCATTTAAATTATTTGTCAGCTGAACTTTTCCATTATTAGTTTCATTTTTACCTATTCACCTTCTTATATCCCACCTTTTATTTATTTGCTTATATCCTTTCCTTATTTCCTCACTGCTGCTCTTTTTCTTTACTTCTCATGATTCTCCTATTTTTAATGTTGATGTTGAAGAAATAACAATGTTTTTGCTCTTGTTTTTTGAGCATTCTTATGTAGTGATTTTGGAATTTTTTTCTTTTTGTTTTTGTTTTAGGAAAGGTCCTAATAACAAAAAAAAATTTTTTTGGTACAGACTTATTAGTTAATAAGTCAAAATAATTTCAACATAAGAACTAGCTTTATTGATACATAGCAGGAATTTGCTAGTGATATGGGTTTAAAAAAGGGAATCATGAATTTGAAAAATATTTTGATAACTGTATTATAATATAATCGATTTCCTTTGTATACTTGTGTATTTTATATATTTAAACATATTCTGGAAAGAATTCCATAGGCTTCACCAGGCTACAAAAAAGTGTCCATTGAGATATCCACGGTGAAAAATCACTGGACAGTCACGAGTAATTGAAATTTTAGAGAGCGTTTATTTGCCGGGCCTGGCGACTGAACCCCCAGACGAGCTAGAAGGATTCAGCCCTGAGCCTGGTAGGCCACAAGTTTTTAAGAGCACTGACCACTTCCCCCCCATAATTTTGCAGTTAAACATTGATTTCTTACTAATATAATGAAGAAGTAACAGGATTTGAGGTATACATTGTAAAATACTGACACTTCATCTGGGTCAATACACCTGGATCAGAGCAAACTATCTTTGTGGAATAGAATACTTCTCTTATTAAGTTTGAGCAAACATACTGTGGAGTAAACCCATTTCCCTCACTGTGTGAGGTAAACAATCCTTGGACCCTGATTGAGTAAATACTATCAGGAAATTCCTAGGTTCCTTGTGAGGTAAACATTCCTGGGACCCTTATTGAGCAAATACCATTAAGGAATTCCTAGGCTCCTTGACCTAAAAAGGGGAAGGGTTGGATCTGTCCATTTCGTCCATGACACAAAATATATTAAGAATCCTGCTTCTGTTTCTGCCTGAGAAGTCAAATTATTTGCCCAGGGTTGCATAACCCATATGTGCCAGAGGTGGGACTTGAACCCATTTATTTTTTTGTAACGCTATTACTCTATCCAATTGGCCATGCTTCTAGTTTTCCTCAGAAGCTATGATTTTTTTTAAAGAGAAATTTAATCATTTTGTAAATGTCAAGTCCAAAAATTTTATAAATGTAAATCCAAAAGTTTTAGTTTAAATTTCAGTGTGTTGAAAGCAAAGCTTTACTAATTTAGAATACCACTTCCAGAAATAAGTTCCATTTTAGTTAAATAGCTCAAACTTCTATAATTACTTTGTGTTTTATCTGTTAGCACACATTACACCAATTAATATTTGCATGAGGGCATTACTCCATTAATCTAAAATTCATATGTCATCACTTACAGGTAATATTGCTATTATATCATTTTGTTAAGTTGGAATACATATGCATAAATGGCAGCATCTGTGCATATACTTGGAAATTGCATGTTACTGTGAAAATTACTAACAAAATGTTACTTGATTACAGTAGATTATTTAGTTGATTACTAAGATTACTACTCTTAGTCCTGACGAATAAATGAGGAAAGACTGCTCTTTCTTCTTAATTTTGAGATGGAAGCCTATAGGTACAGGATATTACATATGCTACCAGATACAAGTGCCTTGTTGATCACTTCTGTGTAATTATTTTTCAAAAGACAAAAAAAAAGTCTGCCCTTAGAATTGATTTATTTTTCACATTTGCTACTCTGTTTTCTATTTAGCAGATCTATATTTTCTTATAACTTTTTTTTTTAAAGAATCTTTTCTTCTAGTAATCAATTGTATCTCTTTATCTTTCTGTTGGAGGTTGGGATTCCCTCCAACAAAAAGCAGTTCTGGTTCAAGATAGAGAGCCCTAATCTTGGTCAGCATTGGCAGCACTGAGTTTTTGTAATGATTGACTTTTGCTTTAGGACTCTATATAGTCTATATTTGCTTTTGCAACAATTGAGGGCGAATTATTTTTTTGGCCCACTTTTAGTCTTCCCATATTTTCTCTTGCTTTCTTGTTTCTCAGGACATTTTCTCTACAAGAACTGCTAAGTCAAGCAAGTAAAAAAAAAGTGTTATGTTTAGAAATGAGTTATTTTTCATATATTTGCATAATTCCAAGTACCTGAATGATTATTGTAATATAAAAGTAGCAGGGCAGAATCCTATAATTTTGACATTTTATTTGTTAATAAAGGACTACCTATTCAAACTATGTTATTAGTATACCTGAAAAAAACTCACTCCTACATATATGCTTCACATTTTCAAAGTACTATATTTATATTTTGTTTCATCTTTAAAAGAACTTTGTGAAGTAGGTAGTTCAAGGTATTTTTGTCCCTGATTTAGAGAGCAAGAAACTGAGACCCAGAGAAGTCAGACAGTTAATAAGTAGAAGAGGTATTAAAACCTAGGTCTTTTGATGATGTTGATTCACTATAGCCAACATTATTTTGATTTACTGTCTTGTGACCTTTTAGATTCATTCCAAGTGCCTACCTATTCCCATATGTTTAATTAAGGCTGTATTTACAGACCTTTATTCATAGTGAATGCCATTTTACTTATTTGCCATCAGCTACTTGGTCCTTGTGCTAATATCAATAGCAGATGTAATAATCTGTTTGGCTTTCTGCCCCTGCAACCTTCTAACCTCCACAGTTAATCCTTACTTATAAGGTTAACCCTACTATATAACCTTATAAGGTTAACCACTGGAAAAAAAATCTTCAGTACATACAGTAACTATGGAATTATGCTAGGGAATTCTGAGAGTAAAATCCTGGATCTTCCTAGCTGAGTCATTGTAAGTTTCTTGGAACCTTACCAATAATTCACTTCCCCACTCTCATATACTGCAATGTCATTTATATGAGAGTTGGACAGATTTGATCAAGTTAAAGCATGATTGGTAAACCATACTTTAATCACAGAATTTCAGTGTTAGAAGGAACTGCTGTGGCTATTTAGTCCAACAATCAATACCTTAACAGGAAAATCCACTAAAAGGTAATTGACAAGAGGACAATTATACTCTTTTTTTTTGATGATCTCCAGTGAAGAAATAGAAATCACTACCTCTGGAGTCAGAATACTCTATTTTTGGACTATTCTACTTGACCTGAAATATACAGATACAGGCATATGTACATACATATATTCTCTCTCCATTCCCCCTACTTGTAACAAATAAGTATAGTCAACCAAAATTAATATATCCAATGATCATATTAAAAAATATATGCCTCTTTCTAAAGCTTGGGACCATTACATTTGTCAGGAAGCAAATAATAGACTTTACCACTGAACTACTATAATTGTTAGAAAATTTTTCCTGACGTCATGTAAATTTGTTGTAACATGTCAAATAGAAGTCTAATCCCTCTTACATATGAAAGCATTTGAAGTATATAAATATAACTTTCATTATACACATATTTGTACAGAGCCATATATATGTATACATATATATATACACATATGAATTTAAAGTGTACTCACTTTTTTCTTCTTCCTTAATTTTTACATTATTTCTCCAGTGTAAAAAGTGTATTTTCTTTTTAAATAGTATGCAAAGGGTTTTTAGGATTCACTTTTGCAAAACCTTGTATTTCATTTTTTTCTCCCTCTCTTTATCCTTGTCTCAGACACAGCCTTGCAATCCAATATAGGTTAAACATGTGCAGTTCTTCTAAATATATTTCCATATTAGCCATGTTGTGCAAGGAAAATCAGACCAAAAAGGGAAGTAACATGAGAAGTACAACAATTGATGAATTGGCCCCCTCCCATTTTTAGTGATTATTATCAAAGACTTGGATTTATATATATTTTCTTTTTTTTTATATTTTCTTAGCAAGATAATCATGGTTAAGTGACTTGTCTATTTTCTTTGTAAACACATTGAGTCATATCACTGGAATAGTCAGATGTTGCACTTGAAAACAGCATACTTGATTATATTATTATAAGACCTGTTCAATGTTATTGAGTTATTTGTAAAAATATACTCACTAGTAAAAATGTGATTGTAGGGGGAGAGCTCAGAAAATAAAAATAAATAATTTGGGAAATGTAAAAGCGCTTATTCTCAAATGAAAAATACTTGAAACAGTGTGAAGTATTTTACATTCTTATGTGAGGATCTTTCCCACTCCCCTCTATTTGTCAATTTTTTTCAGCTCTTATTAAGATTGGACATCTGTGTTTGAACTTTGCATTCTTAGGACTTTTGCCTGTACATAATTTAAAGTACATGGAAAATATTAAGAATTTATATGAATCTGGACTTGTATTCACAATTATGTGTTTCAGCAATGAACTAAGTTTGCTTACGAGTCAAGAAAATAATTTGAATGTATATTTTGAATATATGCAATTTTCATGATCATTAGAGAAGTAATATTATTGATAAACACTTCTTTTTTCTGCCTTTGAGGGACTAGTTTTTGGTTGGCAGATGTTTCCTATGAGAAATGTGCCTCTAGTGCTCTGTTTGTTTGGAGTATATGAGTTGTTCCAGGAGAACTAGCACCTTTGCTATGAAGGCTTGCTGAATCCTTTTTAGGGCTGCTCATTTATCTTTGGGGTCTACATGGCACTCAATTTACACCTCTGGTTCCAAGAAACTATAACATGTGCAATGGTCACACCACCTTGGCAGATAGGCTAAAACCAGTTGAAAGTAACATGAGTCATGGGGAGGTCTACCCAAGTGTTTGAAGACTTCCCCCAATAGAATGGGCAGATGAGAACAATATATTTCAGTGACCATAAAAAATGACTGAAAGAAATGTTGTGGAGTGCTTAGAGCTTCATCAACAAGCTAGTTGTCTTGACTTTGCTTTGCCAACAGACTGGTATCTCTGGAAGGGAAAGAGAAGCTCATGACTAGTTGATATGCCTGCTAATAACAGCCTGCCTTTATGTAATGCTTTAAGTTTTATAAAACCTCATAATCCTATGAAATAGCTAGATTAAATGACTTGCCATAGGTACACAGCTAGTATTTGAGACAGAAATTTTTTATTAAAGCTTTTTATTTTCAAAACATTTGTGTGGATAATGTTCAACATTCACCCTTGCAAATTTTTTTTCCCTCTCTTCCCCCTATCCTCTCCTCAGATAGCAAGTAATCTAATATATGTGCAATTCTTCTATACATATCTCCACAATAATCTTGTTGCATAAGAAAAATTAGATCAAAAAATGAGAAAGAAAACAAAGTGCAAGCAAACAACAACAAAAAGAGTGAAAATACTATGTTGTGATCCACACTCAATTCCCAAAGTCCTCTCTCTGGGTGCAGATGGCTCTCTTTATCACAAGACCATTGGAACTGGCCTGAATCATCTCATTGTTGAAAAGAGTCCATCAGAATTGATCATTGTATAATCTTGCTATTGCAGTGTATAATGATCTCCTGGTTCTGTTCATTTAACTTAGTATCAGATCATGTAAGTCTGAGGCAGGATTTGAACTCAAGTCTTAGCACTTTATTCCCAATTTGGTAATTGTTTGCAATATGTTATGCACTTAACTTCCATGATCATGTTATGTATATTTCTTTATGGTAGATATTGTTATATAAGCAGAACTCTCTTTGGGGATATCAAGAACACCTCTCACTACTCCATGAGCTGAAGGGGGATTTCTTTAGCTACAAGCCATAGGAGGGTGGATTAGGGCAGCTCCAGCTGACTGAAGAGGAGGGACTAAGACCACCAAAGTGCAATGGTGGAAAGATATAGGATGATAGTGGTGGTGGGAAACACAGCTGGTTTCATAGTGAAAATCTTCAAATTGCTCTATCTTTGTATTTTTATTGCTGCCAGCTCATCTTGTTGTGCCTGTCTCACTTTCCCTCAGTTACTGTCTCAGTTTCCCTCAGTTACTGTCTCAGTTTCCCTCAGTTACTGTCTCAGTTTCCCTCAGTTAATGTCTCAGTTTCCCTCAGTTGCAGTATCAGTCTCCCTTAATTCCTTTTCCCAGAATAGCAATCCCCACTTCCTGACCTTCAGAAATAACTGGACTCTCATTCCAAAGTAATCATGAAACCTCCAGATGGCCAGCCTTGCCTACCCCTTATCTATCTATGTGACCCAGACAAGCAGTCTGCTTTGGCAAGGCTCCTTACTCCCCAACCTGTCAGAACTGAATTTATGGTTTCCTTGAACACCAGATGTGCTCATCTGTTCCCATGAGTTCTTTGTCTCCCTGAGCTATAGGACCCTATATAATGTTTGAAGTTTCTTGATGGAGCTACTGAGTACTTTGTATTCAGTCAGCTAACATGGCTGTGGCTGTGTTGGTCTCTGGCCTGGACTGCGTGATTTGAGACAAGAGTCCCACCAGTCCTGATCCATAGCTATGGATTCTGAACTCTCAATTAACATCAATAAAGCATTACCTAATTTCCATGTGTGATACTGCCTCAGTTTCTCCCTGAGCATTACATTCTCCTTCTGGAGATTGGTCTGTTTTTCTTCCATTCAATTGTAAGAATTATTTACTTCTAATCAAGGCTGTTCTCTTTCCTAAGTTCTGTATGAAAAAAAAGAATGCAATCTTTGTTTTTTTTTTACCCCCCAAAAATGATCCATTTGCTTTTGATATTTGTAAATAAAGGGGAAAGAGGAAAAAAAAGAGTCAAAAGTTTTTCTTTTATATTCCCCATAGCTTTCCATATAAGCAGGTAAGACAAATTTACATGTAGATCTCAATGGTGATCCTTTCTACACTGAGCAAGTGAAATAATTTTTTTTCCTATTTTAGAGGAAAACCAAACTGAAGTTATCTTGAGAAATTCATTGCCAGAGCTAGAGTGTCATGGGAAAAAAGCAACAGTAATTTCAGATGAAATATAAAGAAGTGAGGTAGAGAGAATGGGGTTGTGAAAAGAAACCTTGGTTTGGGCTTGGACTTGGTCAATAAGGTAAATTTAGTAAAAGAAAAGTTAAAGTATTTTATTAGTACACTAAGACAGTAAGCAGTTGGGTGAAACAGATGTGAATTTTACACTGCTTTTTGCTTTTATAGATAGGAGTAAATGACTTCCATGAAAGAGCAAAAGTCTGTTGATTAGTACATTTATCATGAGGAGGTGGGTTATGTGCTCTCTCAGCTCCTCCATGTCTTAAGTGCTCCTGTGTAGGGTATTTCTGGACCACCATCCCCTGCAGGTTCTATAGGTATCTATCTAAATACAAGTAAAGTTTAAACATGAGGTCTGTCAGACTGACTCTACACAAGTAGCTGACAGGGTCAAGACTAAAGATTTCACTGCTGGTTCTGGAGGAGCCAACTGTATGGGGAAAAAAGGAAAAGAAGTTTGGGGGCATGCTTTCCATCTCCTATTACTCCTGCCAATCCTGTATGCATAGATCTTTGACTCACTCTGAATTAAGCTGAAAAGTCAACATATTTTTTTCCTATTCAGAATTAGATACTTACCTTTGATGAGCGAATAAATATTTCAAAATGTAATCTAAACAGGACTCCCTTAGAAATTTATGGAAAACATGACAGTACTGTTCTGTATGGTTCATAAACTTCCTATGTAAAGTACTCAAGTAACTTGACCATGGCTTAAATTAGGAAGATTCCTATTCAGTCTCTTCTCTCTTCCCCCACAAGAGAGTAGAATTAGAACAGGGTGGCAAGCACGCCTTTGCCATGCCATTTACTGCTACAAATTATTTTTAAATCTATAATTTTTTTAATGAATGGAAAATAATACAAAGAATAGATAGTACAGTACCCTAGCAGGTTACTAAACAGTTTCACAAAATTGCAGAATTTCAGAGTTAGAAGATAACTTCAAAGTTTTATCTAATTTAATATTTTCATTTGTTATTAGGAAACTGAGGCTCACAGAGGTCAAATGACTTAACATGTGGGCAGTCAGTAGCAGTGAGAGATTTGAGTCAAGGTTCTCAGAATCTAAGCCAATACCTTTTCCAAAATTGTATTTGAAATATAATTTGATTTACAAAAATATGATTTTCAAGCTGCTTTTCAGGAGCATATCTATCAATTTATATCTCTACTCCAAGGTATAGGGAATTTTGTTCTCTGCATATTACTAGACTGGGCATTTCTATTTTAGTTGTTTATTTTTTGAAAACATCTTCAAAAGCAGCGGGACAATGTTCTTTAAATGTGAAGGTTATTGAACTTTTGGATTCAGGCCATTTTTTGCCTTATTGTGAAAGTGGTTGATGTAAATTGGAACTGTTTTTATAGAGACTGAGCTAATGAAATCTAAGGCTAGGGAAAATACATCTTTTGAGTCTGGGCAGTACAGATTTAATAAGTATGCTAAAATGGTTCTTCCATTACAAGGCATGTAGAAAATGATAAATGAGATCCTTATGAAATAAGCCATTGAAATGGAATGTTAAATCTCACATATAGCTGATGTAAAAAGAATTAGTAAAGGTGTTTTAGATCTCTGGTTGAAAGACGTTGTCATTGAAAGTAAATTAGCTTCTTTAAAGAATTCATGTTAAAAATGGTTTATAGGTAATATAGAATTGAGACTTGTCATGTAAGTTTACTGTTTTCTGAATTCAAATGGCTGAAGCAGCTCACAATATTATTTTATTAAAAGCATTTACAATCTTTGGAAAAACATTCACATTTTATTAATGTTATGTATGTCAACCAGTAAACATTCTAATTTTAAAAATTATTCTTGCTTATAAAGCTTGAGTTAAATTGCTTACTTTAAAAGCAATGCAATCTAAAATGATTCTGAAGTTATCCTCATTCCAGGTGGACAAATTAGATTACTGACAATTTAGAAGTCTATATTCCTTTTAATGTATACATATCACTATCATTTATTTCTAGTAGAATTACTTATAGGTGCCAACATATTTAATTCAAAATGTTTAGAAAGTGATTATGATACTAACTATGTTCCAGGCACTCATTCTGGGGAAACAAGAACTAAAATAGAATAAACAATCCCAGGCTTTGCCCTCTAGGAACTTATATTTTATTATAGGAAAAAACATGTATACATTTATATTAAGTACAAAATATATACAAGATTAGTCCATAGAAATTTCTAAGGGTAGGGAAGAAGTGTGTGTAGTGGTTAAGGAAAAACCTTATGTAGACGGTGGCATGAAGTGAGCTTTGGAGGCTATTCTTAGCAATGGAGGTGAGGAGGGAGCATGCTTGAGGCATTAGGGTCAGTCTATGTATGCACATAGTCAAATAGGGAATTTTGTCTGGAATTAGAGTGCATGAAAGGAAGTAAATAATACACAAGTAAATAAGAAGTAGGCTGGTTTCCAAATCCAAATAGAATCACTATAGATTTTTTGATCAGGACATTGACATAAGTAGACATAATTCAGAGACATCACATTGTAAGTTGTGTGGAAGATAAACTAAAGGACTTAGACATAGGAGGCAGGAAAAAGGTTAGAAATAGGGGTTAGAAATAGTGAAAAGTGCTAAGAATCTGAATTCTAGGCTAGTAAAGAATAGATGATAGATAAGGGTTGTTTATTGAAAAGATAGAAACTATAATATTTGTCATTTGATTTAATATACGGGGTGAATGATAACGAGGAATTGAAGATGACTCTGAGATGATGGTACCCTTAATATAAATTGGAAGTTTGAAATATAATTAGATTTGTGGAAAAGGTTGAGTTCTGTTTTGTGCATATTGAGTTTGAGAGGTCAAGAAGAGAACCAAGAGAGAGCTGTGTCATAAAAATGCATAATAAAGATTAGTGGTCAATAAGGTCAAATACAGTGCTACAGTAAGGCATCTTTGTGATTATCTAGTCTAATTCTCATGTTTTGTCTCATTAGACACCTGAGGTCCAGAGCAGTTAAGAGACCTTCCTATGATCATGCAGTTTTAAGTGACAGAGACATAATTTAAATAAGTATAAGTAATGACTCCAGAAGCAGTGATCTTTCCATTGTACCACATGCACGGGCACCTTGTTTTCCTCTTCTGTGTAAAATGAGGACAAATGAGCAATTGCTTGTTGACAACTTGTGAAGTGAAATATAGTCATTCAATTAACATGATTCATAGGTATTGTTGATATTATTGCTATTGATGCACTGTTCAAGTAAATATGCCTATTTATTTATCAAAGATAGTTCTAATTTTTCATATCAAATATAAATTTAACACCTCACTAGACAGGATCCTATCTTCATAGTCAAAAGAGACCATGACCCCTTTTCTTATGGTCTCTTCTATGCAATTATTTTCTTCATTTCTTGTAATCATTCCTGTCTCCCAATTTCTCCAATATTTTTTTTCAGGGTTTCATCTCTATTCAATTACATTCTGAAGTACTAATAATGATATAGTCTTATTGGTAGAGTGACCCTTTGTTTCTAAAAATCCAAAACATTCTGTTTTATATTGTTCTTATATTTGTATAATTACAACAACAACAATAATAATGTAATAATAAGATCTATAAAGGAAATTTTATTTTTACAACAACTAAGAAAGATGTCTTCTACTGACTTGTATGTAGGCATGTTTGATCTGAGATTAGTAATATAGAATGTAACTTCACTCCTACTATTTCCCTTATCCCTAAATGGGGGATATTTAAATAAGTTTTTGATCCCCAAATGACTCTACATTTTCATAAAACAAGAGCAGTGATAAGCATCCTTTACAAATAATATTAAATGGAGGTGAATAATCTCATTTCCATATTTTATTTGTGCATGGTGAGATTTTTATTAACCATTACAGAATCTGGAATATGAAAGAATTTAACTGTGGCATGGTTATTTTATTTTAATTTATCATTCTCTAATTATTTCTGCCTTGTAGTGGGCAACTTTTCACTGAGGTTACCTAGCTGGTCTTCATCTTGATGCATTGCTTCAAACAGCTCATCAGAGTTAATGGATTTATCATTAGGCCTTTAAATCAAAGGTTTTCTTTTAGTACAAAAGGATTCAATGTAGAATTATTAGAAAAAGAATTCATTTTGACTATACATTGTTATATTTAATTGTTTTAAATGTCTCATATTTGTTCTTCCCATTTAATTCACTTATACAATAAAAGACGTCTTTTGAAAAGCTGTCCTTTTCATTTTCTTTTTTACTTTTTCTTTTTATTTTGTGGAAATAACTTCTGCTTTTCTTATTGGTGATTTTTACCTTTTTTCCCCCCTTCATTATTTTTAGGGATGATGTTGATGCAAGGCTTTGGTGGACGATATTTGAAGGCCTTTTTGAAAGGGTTCTTTGTTGCTATGCCTGTAACAGTAACTTTTCTGGATCGAGTGGCCTGTATTGCAAGAGTGGAAGGTGCTTCAATGCAGGTATAACTAATAAAAGCTTTATTTTTAAGTATTTTTTAATATATTCAACAAGAAATATGCTTTTCATTTAAAAGTTCTGGAAATGAGAACCAAGTTGAGCATTTTCATGATGAAGCCAGCCTTTAAACTGACAGTCATATTCAAGAAGAAAAAAGAACAATTTTGAGAATCTTTACTTGACTAAATTGTTGGGATTTATAGAATATTATATATCATGTAGAGTAGAGAGAGACATTGTGGTGTAGAGAATGTAGTTCTGCCTCTGAAACCTTGAAGATGGAGGCTATGGCCCTGACTAAATCACTGAACCACTCAGGGCTCTAGGCAGCAACTCTGCATTTCAGAGAAACCTGTGTTGGTGGAAGGAATTTCCTTATCAGTGAATTACCTATACTAATAAAATCATAGGTCTAATTCCTATCCTTATTTAATTATGTAATAAAAAGAGGAGGATTAAAACTGAATGAGAAAATTTCTTAAATGAAGACCAGAAAGATTGTCTTCAGTCTCATTGAAAATCCTTTGAACCAGAATACCTATTGTTGTTGTTTGTCCATGACATCAGGGAGGTGGTACCTTGGCATGCAAGTGAATTGGATTTAAGTGAGGGAGGGCTGTTCAAGATCAACTGCCTTCCTTTCCCCTTCAGAACCATTTGGGTCCAGTGGCCAGATATAATTCAGAACAACTGGAGATGGTCCTGGATGTTGTGGTAGACCTTGGCCTTTTAAAGTTAAGGCTTTAACAGTCTCTATTTGAGGCTATACCCATTCAGTGATTAAGGCTAACATTTATGGAAATGATTTTGAATGATCTGGAATTTTCTTCTTAAAAATGTCCAAAACAGAACTCATTATCTTTCTGCTTAAGATTTTATCCCCTTCTACCTTTTTTGTTCCTATGGAGATTAACTGACCCTCTCATAGATTTATGTCTAATTAAGGGATTGTATAGTTCAGATTTGCTCCTGCAATAAATTATCAGTCTTAGCTTAATAAGATCGTTTAATAATTAAAATAAAAGTGGAATGTACAATTACAACAAAAACACAATAGTAATATTTCAAAGATAAGCAAAATAGCAAAGAGAAAAAAGAAAAGTAATAATATTGAAAGAAAAACATCATCAATTCTGAGAAGCACAAATTCCTGAGTTAAATTGCTGGGGAATCCCAAATCACAGCTTTCAGGGTCCTGATTGGATAGGTCCCAGGCAGAATATCTTTTCCATAGGTGATATTCCAAAGATACTCTGGCTTAAAAGACTTAAATACTACTTTAGACAATTTTTAGACAGTGCCAATCAAGAAAGTTCTCGGCATAATTATCCCAGGTGTCAGTTTGGGGGAGGGAGCCAGCCTCCTCAATGAGGCTTTCCCCGAGCTGTTTATTTTCAGTGAACTGGCTAGACTCCTGAAGATAAATTACTCAAGATGTTTTGATCTTAAAGAACTGTCCTGGTGCCTCAAGATTGTACACTGGTCTTCGTCTAAGATCTATCACATCTTCAGGCTTAGATTCATCTTTAGGGAAAATAAATATATGCAGAGCCTGCATTGAGACATGGAGGAGCTTCTATACTATGTATTTACCAATCAACTAGTAATCCAGGGGTTACATCAACTCCTTACTATTTCTCACTTTATCATATCCAAGCTGTTGCTAAAGCCTGCCAGTTTGATTTCTCTTATATATCTCATATATGCCCACCATTATTTTTTGATACTGTTTAACTCTCTAGGGCAGGCTCTCATGGGCTATTGCAATAGGTAAGTATGTCTTCCTCAAATCTCACCCACTCTATATCATCCTTCAGTGAGCAAAATGATTTTCCCAAAGTTCAGGTCCCTCCATCTCATTTCCGTGCATATAGTAAACTCTGATGGCTTCCTATCACCTCTAGGATCAAATACAAAATGCTCTGTTTGGCATTCAAAGCTCTTCTTAACCTAGTCCCCTCATATCTTTCCAGATTTCTTAAACCTAACTCCCTGTTAGATATTCCTCAATTGAGTGACATTGGACTCCTGGCTATTTCATGAACAAGATGCTCCTTTTCTTAGTTTTGGGCATTTGATGGTCTCTTCATACCTGGAATGTTCTCTCCTCAAATTTACCCACCAACTTTCCTGGCTTCCTTTAAATTCTGATTAAAATCCTTTTTTTTTTTTTTACTGGAAATCTTTTCAAACTCTCCATTTGAGAGCTTTCCCTCTCTTAATTATTTCTAATTTATCTGTATTTATCTATTTATCTAATTTATTAGAATGCTGTATCTCTAATTTGATTGTAAGTTCCTTGGGAAGGAGAGATAGACTTTTCACTCTTTTTGTATTCCTTGCATTTAGCAGAGTACCTAGCACATAGGAGGAACTTAATAAATATTTATTGATTGATTCTTCAGCTCATGAAAGCACTTTTGATAGACATTTAATTGATCATTTGGTAGAAAGAGAGATCTGAGAAAAGGAGATAGTTCCCTTTCCAAGTCTTTATGAGGTTATATTATATTAAGCTTAAACAAGAATTTAAGGACATTGTCTTATTAGTCTATGCTAATCTCTAGGATTAGCATAATCTCCAAGAGAATTTCAGTTTGAGATGCATATCAGCAGGTAAATCAATCTATTTTTGGGGAAACCAAAATACAAGCTTGGAGTGGACTCACAACAACCACTGAATAATATCTAAGCACTCCTTACAACCACTCAGCTTCCCTGGAATTCTCTGAGGTCAGCCTGCCCTCCCCTCTATATTAATCTTTTTTTGGGTTAGATAATTTTTTAGTCACAGATTTATATTGTATATAAATAAATGAATATTTTGCTTTATAAAATTTAAACCATAGCATCCAATTCAATTTCAATAAACACTTGTTAAGTGCCTACTATCTTCCAGGCACTCTACTAAGTATAGGGGGATACAGTTATTTTAATTTATGTTTCACTCTTTTGTTCTAGATAATAGAATAGTTTTTCTTAATAATTTCTTGAAAGATTTTGTCTAGGCTCAATTTTTCATCATGGCTTTTTAGGTAGTCTCATAATTTTAAAATTACTTCTCCTGGTTCTATTTTTCAAGTAAGTTTTTTGAATGAGATTTTTTTTTCATTCTCTTGTTTCTATTTTGTTGTTTCTTGATTTCTCACAAAGTCATTAGTTTATTTGATTAATTTTAATTTCAAAGAATTATTTTCTTAAGTAAGCTTTTGTACCTCTTTGTCTATTTGGCCAATTTTACTTTTTAAGGTGTTTTTTTCTTTAGCACATTTTTGTGCCTTTCTTTCCATGTAGCCAAATCTGCTTTTTAAGGTATTCTTCTTCTCACTGAATTTTGTGCCTCTTTTACTATTTAGTCTAGTCTTTTTTTTCAGAATATGTGTATATATATTTATACAGTTATCTTGCTGTACAGGGAAGAGAAAAAAATAAAAATAAAAAACCTGAGAAGAAAAACATAATGTAAGCAAACATTGATAGAGAGTGTGAAAATGTTATGTTGTGGTCCAGACTCAGATCCCACAGGCCTCTCCCTGGGTGCACATGGCTCTCCTTGTCACTGAACAACTGGAACTGGTTTTGTAATGCTCAGGGAGAAACTGAGGCAGTATCGCACATTGAAAATTAGATAATACTTTATTGATGTTAATTGAGAGTTCAGAATCTATAGCTATGGATCAGCACTGCTGAGACTCATGTCTCAAAGCATGCAGTCCAGCCCAGAGAGTTAGACTGACAGACATGCCAGCCGACTGAATAGGTCAAAGTATTCAGCACCTCATTGGTGGGGAACATGAATTTTATAGTCTCCATAGCCCAGGGAGACAAAGAACGCATGGGAACAGCTGAGCACATGTGGTGTCCAGGGAAACCATAAATTCAGTTCTGGCAGATAGGGAGTGAAGTATGCCAGAAACTGGGAGAAGACAGTAAGTCTGAAGCCAAAAGATAAGGGGTATGTTGAGGCTGGCCATCTGGAGGTTTTATAACTCCTTTGGAAAGTGAGTCCAATTATTTCTGAAGGTCAGAAGGAGGGAGGTTGTTATTTTTGGGCAGAACAATTAAGGGAAACTGAAACAGCAATTGAGGGAAACTGAGACATGGGAACTGTGGCACAACAGTTTGAAACATCTTATGTTTATTTTTTTTCCATGTCCATCAGAATTATCATCATATAGTCTTATTGTTGCCATGTGCAATGATCTCCTGGTTCTGCTTTCACTCAGCATCAGTCCATGCAAATCTCTCCAGGCCTCTCTGAAATCATCCTGCTGATGGTTTCTTTTTTTTTTTTTAATAATAAAGCTTTTTATTTACAAAACATATGAGTGATTTTTCTACATTGACCTTTGCAATAACTTTTTTTCCCAAGCTTTTCCCCTCCTTCCCCCCACCCCCACCCCGAGATGACAGGTAATTTAATACATGCTAAATAGATAAATTATGTGACAAATACAATACATGTATACATATCTATACAGTTATCTTACTGCACAAGAAACATCAGATCTAGAAAGAAAAGAAAAAAAAACAACCTAAGAAGGAAAACAAAATGCATGGAAATATTCATAGAAAGCATTCAAATGCTGTGTTGTGCTCCACACTCAGTTCCCACAGGCCTCTCTCTGGATGTATATGACTATCTTCATCGCTGAACAATAGGAACTGGTTTGAATCACATCATTGTTGAAGAGAACCATGTCCATCAAAATTGATCATCGTATAGTCTTGTTGCTGTGTATAATGTTCTCCTGGTTCTGCTGATTTCACTCAGCATCAGTTCATGCAAGTCTCTACAGGCCTCTCTGAAATCCTCCTGGTGGTCGTTTCTTACAGAACAATAATATTCCATAACATTCATATACCATAACTTATTCAGCCATTGTCCAATTGATGGGCATCCATTCTGTTTCCAGTTTCTTGCCACTACAAAAAGGGCTGCTACAAACATTTTTGCACATGTGGGTCCCTTTCCCTCCTTTAAGATCTCTTTGGGATATAGACCCAATAGAAACACTGCTGGGTCAAAGGGTATACACAGTTTGATAACTTTTTGAGCATAGTTCCAAATTGTTCTCCAGAATGGTTGGATCCGTTCACAGTTCCACCAACATTGTACCAGTGTCCCAGTTTTCCCACATCTCCTCCAACATTTGTCATTATCTTTTCCTATAATCTTAGCCAATCTGACAGATGTGGAGTGGTATCTCAAAGTTATCTTAATTTCCATTTCTCTGATCAATAGTGATTTGAAGTCTAGTCTTTTTTTTTAAGATGTTCTTTTCTTCAGCATATTTTTTATTTCTTTTACTAAAGTTGACTTGTTTTTCATTATTTTCTTGCATCAGCCCCATTTCTTTTTCTAATTTTTCTTTTACCTCTCTTACTTGATTTTCAAAATACTTTTTGAGCTATTCCATGGCATGAGTCCATTTCATATTTTTCTTTGAAACTTCAGATGTAGGAGTTTTGACTTTATCTTCTTCTGTAAATATGCTTCAAATTTCCTTGTCATTATAGTAATTTTCTCTCATTGGAATTTTTTTCTGCTGTTTGCTCATTTTTTCCAGGTTGTTTTTTGACTTTTAAACATATTGGTAAAGTGGGGTTCTGCTTCCAGGGTGAAGGGCACACTCCCAAGCTTCATTGATTTTATGTAGCTGTTTTCATAGATATTTTTAGGGACCTATATATTTTTTTTTTTTGCTGAGGCAATTGGGAGTAAGTGACTTGCCCAGAGTCACCCAGCTAGGAAGTGTTAAGTGTCTGAGACCAGATTTGAACTCAGGTCCTCCTGACTTCAGGGCTGGTGCACTGAGTCACCTAGCTGCTCCAACCTATAAGTATTTACTTCTTCCAAGGTTCTATGATGTGAGGAGAGGTGTGTTTATTATTCTCTTGGCCTTTGTTCTGGACTGTGAATTGACCACAAGCACTTTTTTTTCTGCTCTGAAACTATGATAAGGGCCTGCCTCCATGATGGCCATAAGCTCTGGTGTGCTAATACTCTTCCTTGCCCTAGGACTGTCATCTAGGAATGCAATCCAGATTTGAGTATGAACCAAACAGCAAAATTCTGCCTCAGAGCTAGCAAAGAGACCACTATAATTTCCTTTTTACTGTTGTTTGACTTTGGCTGAGAGCTCCATTTCTCCTAAGACCTACTTCTGGTTTGCTGGGACCTGGTTTGCACAGGAGTATCCTGCACTGTATTGCACTCTCAGGCTGGTACAACAGACTATTTCTTACTTCCTAAATTTCTAAATTGTCTTTGGCTGGAAAATTGTTTCACTCTGCTTTTTTTTTTTGGTGAGTTCTGCCTCTATAGAATTTGTCATTATGCAATGGTATTTTCAGGGAGTTGAGTGAGAATTCAGGTGAGTCCCTGACTTTACTTCTCCATCTTTGCTCTTCCTCTTCCTACATAGGACTATATATTCCCAAACAAGAAGTTTGGTGTGATATCACTTTTCCTTGTTTTTGCAATCAATTCATGAAATATTAGAGTTAATTGTTCTTTTAAAGTTTCAAAGAATTGATATGCACATGCATTTGAGCCTAGAGTTTTCTCCTTTGAGAATTCATTTATGGTTTGTTCAATTCATTTTTCTGAAACTGAATTATATAAATAAATTCTCTGGTAATTGTTTTAGCCATCTTGATATTTTTAATTTTTGTAAGTATTATTTCAACTTAAGTTACAGATATTGTTGGCATGAGATTGGTAAAATCATGTCTAACCATTTCTTTTATTTCTTAGTGTTGCGAATTCTTATTTTTATTCTTGATTTTTTTTGGTGGACTCTTTAATTAGTTTATTTTTTTCAGAAGAAACTACATCAATTTTAGTTATCACTTTAATCTTTTATGTTTAATTAAGATAGCTTCTCTTTTTTGGAATTTAACTTTTTTGTATTTATTTGTGGTTTTTGATTTGTTGCTTTTTTGATTTGTTACAAACCTAATTAATTGTTGTTTTTTTCCTCTCATTTTGATAAAAATGTTTAGAGAGATGTTACATTAAAAATTTCTTTGGCTGCATCCCAGAAGTTTTGATATATTTTCTCATGATTATCACTTTCTTTGATAAAAATGTGGTTTCTATAATTTGTTCTTTGATTAAGTCATTGTTTTGTCTCCATTTGAATTTGAATTTGAATACATTCTCAAAATTCCATTTATTACAATTTTAATTTTAGTAAAGAATGCTTTCATTGTTTTGTTTTGTTTTATCTATTTTACTTTGAGCTTTTAATTCCTTAGCACGACTTGTTTTTTTTTTTTGTAAAGGTGTGCTACACAAAACTAGTAAATATATATGCCTTTTTATTCTTATTCAGTGATTCTAAGATCTTTCATAGATAACTTTTCTAAAATCCTATATATGCACTTAATTTCTTCCTTTATAAAATCTGTCCTTTTGGCTAGAATTTTCAAGCTTTGAAAGCATTCCTTTGCTTATTTCTTTCAACCATATCTACTTTTACTTTTGCCTTTTCTAAGATATTGCCCATGGCATAACAAATTTTGCTTATCATAGTTTTGATGATTTACTGCTTTGGAATTGGAATTCTTCCTTTATTTCACTCCATAGACATATCCTAGAGGATTTAACTTTCACCTTTAAACCTCTTGCCCTAAGACCTAGCCATCCTGCTAGGCAATTTCCTCCACATCCCTATGCTTTTTTTGACTCATCTCTAGCCGTATTTCACTTCATTTCCCAATTCTCTTTTTGCAAGCTGGCTTGCCTCTAGCACTTCCATTTTCCATCACTTCTAGGTCTTGATTCATAATAAAGTCAACTCTATCATTGCTCTTGGAAAATGGGGTATTAATCTACTCATCAAAGGCTTATTCATCAGCTTTCCAAACTCAATATACTATTCTGACCACTAACAGTGTCCTTCCATATTTGAATGTAAGTTCCTTGAAGACAGAGACTATCTTTCACTTAGCATGCCTGTCACATACTAAACACTTAGTAAATGCTTTTTCATTAATTTTTCCCCCATTATCTCTCCTGAGATTCTAGGCCCTTTTCTCTTAAATGATTTTTAAAATTATTTCTAAGCCCTTTAATTTCTGAGACTTCTACCTATCCAACTATTCATCTTTTGAATGTTTTTGCTTCTTCCATAACACTGTATTATTTTTTGTTAAATACAATTAAAGAGTATTCAAGTATAATGGATGGAACCCAAACTGGTCTGGCAATTATGGAGAGGCTTCTTTAAGGACCTTCAGATGAAAAAGAATATTTCTTGTAGACCATTACTCTGTAACAGAAGCAAGATTATAAAGACCATTAACCCCTTTAGGGGAAATCTGTTGTGTTCTTCATTTGGGGTCAGAACATTTGCATTCTGGTTGCATAGACACAAAGGGTGGTAACACGAGCTAGGTTAGTGGTCTAGTGGGAGGAAATAGAAGGGAAAATATGGCAGATAGATTTGTGTTCTTGGTTAAGTAACTTATTCCTGTATGCCTCAGTTTTCTCATGTGTAATATGAAGTGGAGGACCCCAAATGAGGTCATGAAAAGTTAAGACACAACTAAAAAACTGAACAACAATAATCACAAAACAACAACAACATTAGTTTAGGGGCACAGAAGAGTAAATGATGTCTTTAAGGTCTTCAGACTAGGTCATTGCCACTAACAGAATTTTAGAGTATATTGGTAATAGGGGTATTATAATTAGGCAAGATTTTCCTGATGGTCTATAGGTTTTGTCATCTCATTGGAAATGTATAGATTGTATACATTTGTGACAGTAGAGGTAAACAACCCCTAATTTCAGCAAACATGCTGTAGGAGAAAATTACTATTTTACAAAAAGATTTATAGGATGATAGCATTTCAGAATTGAAGCAAACCTTAGAGATCATCAATTTCTTTACCTTATAGATGAAAAGACTGGATCAAAGAGAAGAAATAATTGACCCACATAAGTAATTAGTGTATGTGTTGAACTCAAATATAGATCTCCTGGCTCCTATTATAGTGCTTCATGAAAGGATCTTTAAAAAAAATTGAATGCTTCAGAGTGTACTTAAATGTTCTTTTATAGTTCATCATCAACAAATCAGCATAGAAATATGGTTGGAATGGAAAGGGAGAATTAAATATAAAGCTGATATGTTAGGAATTATAACCACTATGAAGAAAATTCAAATGAAAAAGCATTTGTAAAATTACAGTGTAAGTCAGAATTAACATAGGATACAAATTATAGAAACAACTTATCCATAAAGTTATGTAGATATATATGCTTCAAAAGGTGAAATATGCCCCTACTGTCTCATAACACTTTTATATTCTCATATAGACAATTAATATTAGTATAAAATGTTGATTATTATTTACATTTGCTTTTTTCTTCTAAGGTTGAGTATGATATAACATCCTACTCATGTTACATACAAAAATATTGTCTTTGAAAATGGTAGTTGTTTTTAAAAAAATTTTTAAAAGAAGTTCTACAATGTTGAATAGCAGTTCAAGGTTCATAGGATATGAAGAACAGTGTGGTGTGCTTTGGAAACTCGAGAGAATTTGGTTGGACACAACCTAATGACCCAAATTTTGGTTGGAGCTGGGGCTTGTTTTTTGTCTTTAATGCTATAAAAGGGTCAAAATGACACCACAGTGTTAGGGTCAATGTACATTGTGTCTGGCTGTGGCTGATTATACCAATATAAACCTGAAAGACTGTATTTCAGGTCAGGCACAAATAGTCCATGTCACCATTTGGGAGGGAGATGTCTCTGAATTTGCACATTTCGTTTGACCTACCACAATTCTGCTTTGCTCATGAAGTACAGTGTCTTCTTTGATATGAGCATACCACATGTGCCAATGTTTCCCATGTCTCCCAAAGATATTCAGAGAGACCTTAAGAGTGTCTTTGTATCTCTTCTGAGCATTTGCCTGGGCATAGCATTATATTTGGTAAAGAATATCCTAAGACAACCTTACAACCAAAGTTTTAGATTTCCCTTGAACTGAGGTGCCTGGGTTAGGGCTACATATGAGGATGTAAAAGATCTAAATTCAAAACCAGAATGTGACTTAAACAGTATAATGACAGGATGCCTCAATAAAAATTGAAGAAAAACACTTCACTATCTTATGAATAAAATAATAGATATAACATTTATTAAAGTTTTAAATTGTAATTATGCAAAATTTGTCTTCATCTTTCTCTGTTTAGCTAGAAGAAGAAGATAACATTTCAAAATACTATAACACAGTGTTCTCTGGTAGACTTCAGAGGTGATTTATGTGGAATATATTACAAAACTATAGCATGTGAGAAAAAGTGAAGTTCAATCAGCATGTAACCTTTTATCCATTAATAGCACACATCCATTGGCTTTGTGATTGTCTTGACTTTAAGCAATCTGTGAATGAGTCCCTAAGAACTAGATTTGTAATAAACCTCTTAGGCTTCTAGCTGGCTTTTTGCACTGATTATCTTCTTTCCTGCTGAGTTTGAAATTAAAAATTCTGTCAAAAAACCAAGCAATAAGCCTGCTTTCTTTTTAAATCTGTGTTTTCGTTTTTAAACTCAAAGAGAGTTTAATATTATTCAATAATTATTCTAGGTTATAACTGTTTTGACTTTCTGGCAAGATGGTTACAAGAAGACCATCAAGAAAAGGATTATATTGTGATTTATGCACAGTCACTTAAAACAGTGTTAGGAAACTTCACTGTTACAGCTGATTTTGCATTTTCCTAGGGCTAGGGACCACCTGGTACAAACTCTCATCCTGTGCTGACTCCTGTTTATTCCAGTTCTCCATGATTCTGCTGGGATCAGTGTTAAAGGAAGATAGGATTTAATTTTAGCATACTTTATTGACTTGTGTATATTTTCTTCTCAAATTACGTTTTCCTCAAATTCTCATCTGAGTTTCTTTTTGCTCCTTAGGAAGTTATGGTTTTTATGTAGTTCTCTAACTTGTTATTAATAGAGAATTCAAATAGATTAGTTCATATTTATTGCACTGAAAGTATGTGAAATTGAAACAGCTGGTGTGTGATAACTTTGTAATGTGTCTTTATGGATTTTTCTTTAATTCCTATGATACCACACATAGGAACATGTTTTATGTAGTCTTTTATATCTTCAAATACCTTTCATCTGCTCTCCTATTTGATTTCACCATACTTATTGGTATATTAAGATTTTTCTTATTTGTCAGCAGTATTTGAATATGATTTTTCTTAGTGTATTTTAAAATATGGATTAGTCATTTATGTCTTTGGAGAGCATTTATTTCTCTTGTGATTGATTTGTGGCATATTCTGGTATATTGTGAGTTTATTATTTAATACACATTTATAAAGATCATATTGGGTACAGTGTGCTTTACTAGATGCTGAGATAAACTAGAGCATAGATATTATGGATTCATTTCTTCTAGGGGCTAAATTTAAATTGTTGCTTCACTTGTTTTGCTAGATTTGGTGGAGTAGATAAAATTTGAGGTAGAGTTTTAAGCATATTAGCAATGATGGAAATTCAACATTGTTAAGAAATAAGTTTAAAAGATGTTTGGATTTGTAATGGAAAGCTTTGTAAAGATCAATGCTGGGGAACTACCCATACATATGTTATACAAATAAAAAGCTTTAATAAAAAAATAAATAAATAAAGAGATGTTTGGTAATGTTTAAAAAGTTGTTGGAACAACTATATCTTTATTACAGAATTTGACTTCAATAAACTTTTAGTGAAAAGACTTCAGAAGGGATGGCCATAATTATGTTCTTGATGGTTATGGGCTCTATACTGTTAAGTCATAGACTAATTCACTGAAGGAAGACAAGACATGGAAACAGTTAAATGAATTGTTTGGCTAGATTGTAGAGTGTGTGAGAGTAATATGAATTAAACCTGGAAAGGCAGGTTGCAAATTGATTGTGAAGACCTTACATTATAGGCTGAGGATCTTCTATAGGAAATAAGAAAGATTTTTTTGGTCAAGGAAGTGGCACAATCAGAGCTTTGTCTTAGATATATTATTTTGGCATCTTTGTGAATGATGAACATTGAAGGTGGTTGGACTGGAAAGAGAAAGAATAATTAAGGTGTCCAGTGTACTCTCTTCACAACAACTCAGTTAATAGTACAAACATTCTTATCCTCATATTAGATATGAAGAAACTAGTCCCAGAATTTAAGTGAATTACCTAAAATTACATTGCTAGTCAATTTATGAGGAATAATTTTAACTCAAGTCTTCTGACTACCATATATCCAATGTTTTATTACATTCTGCTGGCTGTCTGTAATGTGAATTCAAGCAATAGGTATTGAAAGCCAAAATGTGGAGGGGAGCAGTCTGAGTGGAAGATGAAAATTTATAGAATTTGAAAAAGGATTGGCAAGAAGGGAAAGGAAATCTGAGAATTTTATGCTTAGAAGATTGATTGGATAGTAGTAATATCAAAAAAATCTTTTCAATTGTAATTGAAGAAAGCATTGCTTCCCCTTCATCCAGAAGAGCTAATTTACAATGATCAAGTTTTAGATTTCAATTACATCTAGCATGTTATTATTTGGTAATCAGAAATAGGTGATTTTTTTGTGGCTTCTGAATATTGTATTAAGATTCTTATTGGCTTCCTGATACTGAATTAGGTGACTAGATCTGTTCCAAAAATTAGGTTCTTTAAGTTATACATATATAAGTACAGACTTAATTATGTTATATAATATATATATATAT
>JAJPUD010005873.1:0-47659 GCA_023553655.1 Myrmecobius fasciatus
CCCTGGGCAAGTCACTTAACCTCAATTACCTCAGCAAAAAGAAAAAAAAAAAAAAAAAAAAAGCTCAGTAGCTTCAAAGGGACAGATTAGGGGAATTTCCCTAGGAATTTGTAGTAGCAGATTAAGAAAGGTTTAGGATACAAATTGAAAGAGGGAGAATTGTTACTGAGTGATTTAAGGGCAAAAATATTGAATTAGAAGTAATATAATTGTGTGATAACTTGATGTCTATTCCCCATTTGTAAGAGATAGGAGTCGTTTCCCTCCCCACTGTTAGATGAGAGAATAGCATTCATGATAGCCAATACAAAATGATAGTGAATGATAGAAAAATATGTTTTATGGACAAATGATATTGGAATTATAGTTCTCTGGATAACAGTATATGTAGCCTGAGAGGGGAAAGATGGCAGTGTCTGGGGTTACAAGAAAGGTGACTATTCACAGGATGGAACTATAACCTCACCCATAGAGGGACTCCTTCCAAGGATCAGTCTTCTCATCCTGTGGCTGGGTACAAAAACTCCTCTACATGGAAAAGTTGCATTTATTTATAGGCTTATGTGCAAGTCTGTGTGTCCAGAATAACTGAAGTACCTGTAGAAAACTACAAATCTATGCTGGCTCCTCACTGGGGCTATTAGTATAAGCAGAAATATGGAGTAATTTGGTAATTTAGCAGGCCTGGAGTCAGAAAGACCTGAGTTCAAACCCAGCCTCAGACACTTACTAATTTTATATGACTCTGCACCAGTCACTTCACAATGTTTGCCTCAGTTTCCTCATCTATAAAATGAGCTGGAGAAGGAAATGGCAAACAACTCCAATAGCTTTGCCAGGAAAGCCACAAATGAGGTCATGAAGAGCTGGACACAATTGAAATGACTGAACAACAAAAATACTGGGACATAATTGTTTCAGCACCAGACCTTCTGTATGACTTGAGGAAATGGAGATGAAAAGTGTTTTTCTGAGTAAGAAATCCCCAAGTTCTGGAATGGTCCAATGATCAAATGAGATGATATTTCTAAAGTATTTAGCATAGTGTCCAGCACATAGTAGGCATTTACAAATACTACTATTATCATTATTATAATTATTATTAATTATGCTTCTGGATAACATCATAGTCCTGGGGGCACATTTGGATATATGTGGGGGATATGAGGTAGTAGGAAAAAGGAAGAGAGACTAGTTCCCTACTCTGGGAGTTTCTTCTTGCTTTGTGTTCCATGCCTCTCCTTTTGGCTCCCAGAGTCTACAGACAAACCTTGTCTCCCCTTTCTGGTCTAGGTTTGCCTCGTAATCCTCAGAACATAAATGTGTTATAATATATAATGTGGAGCACCAAACAAAGGCTCCTTATTCCAGTCTTGGGTCTGCTTTTCTTGTGGGGCTTATCATTATTGTTTCTGGGTAAGGATAAGAGACAGAGAGACAAAGAGACAGAGGTGGGGGAGGGAATGAAGGAGGAAAGGAGAGAGAAAGAGGTAAATTGATGAATAAATAAATAGATAGACCAAAAGACAGAGATAAATAGGTAGGTAGATAGATAGATAGATAGATAGGTAGGTAGGTAGATAGATGGGCCAAAGGAGAGAGAGAGGTAGATGGATAGAAAGATAGATAGATAGATAAATGGAGGGAAAGAGGAAGGGATAGATAGATTGATAGATCAAGAGAGAGAGAGAGGTAGATGGATAGATAGACATAGGAAACAGGCAGGCAGGCAAATAGATAGATAGACAGACAGACAGAAGTATATAGATAGATAAATATTTTAAAAAGATCCTTTTTAGGGCAACATCTCCTTTGAATTTACAGTTGTCTTAATAAGACCTGGGCCACATTTCCAAAATCCCCAGCCTCTCATAATGCTGACTGAAGTTTTCATATCCCAGATGTAATGAATGGAGAGAACATTGGGTCTAGAAGAAGGGGACTCTGTCAACAAGCATCAGAAAAATTGCAAAAATTATATAATAGATCACTACTAGTGAAGAAGAGAAAGGACTAGAGAGAGATAACATAGGAACAAATTACTTGTCAAGACAAGTTGTTGTTCTTGTTGCTGTTGTAAAGAAAAATAGTGACAGCTCGTTGAAAGAGCCAGGTGAGCACACCTTAGTTATGGTTGCAAGGCTTCCAGGATCCTGGGTGAGTTTCAGCACCAGTCCCAACATCTCTTAATCTCAACCTTCCCCTAAAAAACACAACCACCCCAAAGAGAAAGGAAAGGACAGAGGTCACAAAAGTAAATTTAACCAAGGGGAAAAAAAACAGAAATGGTCATAGAAGTCCTCTTATATAATGTATCTATGTTTTTGTGTGTATTTATCTATGGAGGTTTGTATTGTATTATTAAACAATACTTATTAAGTACCTACTGTGTTCAGGCCTACAAAAATGAAAGACAAAAACTAATGATTCTCAAAGAGATCAGAGGGTCTCCAAATTCAAAATTAGTTTTTATTTCTAATATGGAAAATATCTATAAATATGATCCACATAAACTAAAACTCTTTGGACAGTTTATCAATAATTTTTAATAGTAAAAATGGATACTAAGAACAAAAGTTTGAGAACCACTAGATCAAATACTGATGTGTACCTGTGAGTACTAGGACCCTTGGGGGGGAGGGGTGTGCATGTGCATGTGTGTGCATACTCAGGACACGAAAGGGTCATAGAATCATGGTCTTTCCAAAGGACAACTAGAGCGCTACCTGCTTAGTCATGACACCTGTCCTTTGTTTTCCTTGTGCCAAGAACTTCAGCATTTAATCAGAGCTATTTGGGCACTTGTTGCAAAAACTCCCTTTCAGAGATTTGTTCATTTCAAGTCATGAATGAACAGTAAGTTCCTGGGCTCAAGAGAAGACAGGACTGCTGTTCTCCAAGGACTTATGGAACAGAGACAAAAATGATACATAATCCCCACTGGATTTATGAGGTTATTCTGTGGTTCAGAGAGTCAGTACCTACTTGTCTCTTCAATTCCTTGACTACTGGTAGGAAGAATCTAGAGAATGGACTATTGCCACGGACTGGGGTACTTGGGGAAGCTTCATGAAGAAGACAAAACCTAAAACAGACAGGTTAAAAAATAGGTGGGTAGACAAAAGGGAGAAAAGAGCAGCATGACAGGAAAAGATAATGATAAATATTGGAGGGGTTGTGGGAAAACTGGAACACTGATACATTGTTGGTGGGTTTGAGAACAGATCCAACCATTCTGGAGAGCAATTTGGAACTATGCCCAAAGGGCTATCAAACTGTGAACACCCTTTGAAACAGCAATGTCTCTACTGGGTCTGTATCCCAAAGAGATCATAAAAAAGAGGAAAGAATCAATATGTGAAAAAATGTTTGTAGCAATCCTTTTCATAATGGCAAGGAACTGGAAATGGAGTGGATGCCCATCAGTTGGAAAATGGCTGAATAAGGTATGGTACATGAATGTAATAAAATATTATTGTTTTATAAAACACAATCAGCAGGATGATTTCAGAAAGGCCTCAGAGACTTACATGAATTGATGCTAAGTGGAATGAATAGAACCAAGGGAACACTGTACACAGTAACAAGATTATGTGATGATCATTACTGATGGACATGACTCTTTTCAGCTACGAGGTGATTCAAGCTATTTCCATTGGACTGGTGATGGAGAGAGCCATCTGTACCCAGAGAGAGGACGGTGGGAACTAAGTGTGGATCACAATAGAGTATTTTCGCCTTTTTTGTTGTTTGCTTTTTTTTCTCTCATTTTTTTTTCCTTTTTAGTCTGATTTTTCTTGTGTAGCATGATAAATGTGTAAGTATGTTTAGAATTTTGCATGTTTAACACTTATGGTATTACTTGCTGCCTAGGAGAGAGGGTAGTGGAAGGGAGGGAAAAAATTAGGACACAAGGTCTTTCGAGGGTGAATGTTGAAAACTATCTGCATGTGTTTTGAAAATAAAATGCTATTATTAAAAAAAATAAGCAATGGTGCAGAGGTTAGAAGGAGCATGGCACAGTATGGGAGGAGTTGGGATAGAGCAAGTGGGCAAGAGTGGAACCTGTGGGAATAGAAGAGTTAAGGTTAAAAATAGGCAAGAAGAAGATGGTGGAGAGATAGGAAGGTCAGGTTTGCACATTCTAGGTTATTGTCTGTAGAACTTGGAAGCTGCTGGAATACATTGCCAAGTGAATATAGCCAGAGGCCAAAACTGGCTTTTTCTCTCCATTTCTCCCAGTCCCTTCCTTTCTCTTCTTATTCCTCATAAAAGTCCCAGGGGAATTTCCTTGCTACTCTAACAAAGTGTTTCTCTAAGGCTTATTACATGGAAAAGGCCTCAGAAGTCTCCTGCAAAGACCCTTAAATGATAAAGAGATGATGTCACAGAGGCAAGGTGTGTGGGGGGGGGGGGAAGAGACAGAGAAAGAGAGAAGAAGAGAGAGTGAGAAAGAGAAAGACAGAGAGAGTGGAGAGACAGACACAGAAACAGAGAGGGTGGGGAAAATGTGAGGAGAGAGAGAGAGAGAGAGAGAGAGAGAGAGAGAGAGAGAGAGAGAGAAGACAGACACAGAGAGAGACACAGAGAGACAGAGACCGAGAAGAGAGAAAGAGACAGAGAGAGGAAAGACAGAAAGAGGAGAGAAAGAGACAGACAGACAGAGACAGAGAGAGAGAGAGAGAGAGAGAGAGAGAGAGAGAGAGAAACATCCTCTTTCTTCAGTCATCATCTATATCTGAAGGTTTGCAAGAACTTCTTAGGGAAGGAAGCTAGGTGATCTCCTGGCATTTAAAATACCCCCAGTCTAGCCTACATGATGGGAGAGGGACAAAGAAAGAAAGTCCTCCTCAGATGGAAATTACAGAGCTTATTCTGCACCAGGAGAGTCCAGGTGGGACTTTCTCAGCCCTGTGCCAGAGGTATTAATAGCACCGGGAAATTCCCCAGCCTGGGGAGAGCCTTCTCTGTCTCTCCTCATCTGCACCATCCCCCTCACCCCATTTCACCACCACCATCATTAGTGGAACAAGGTGAGGAGGAACCCCCAGGATCTGCCTTTGCCAAAGGTTTGGACTATGGGGGAAAAGATGGGGAGGATCAAGGTCTGCTCTGTCTTAGAAAGAAATTGGCAGGATTCCCAAGATTTTATGCTTCTCAGAGTTAATCAGAGACATGAGCACAGAGAAAAATTATGTTTTTTGGTGGAGGTAAGTAGCACATAGGGGAAAGAACTCTGCATTTGCAGTCATATAACCAATGTCCAAATCCATCCTCTACTGCTGTGTGATTTTAGTTCCTTCCTTCTCTGAGACTTTAATAAAAGAAGGGAGTAGAAACAGAGGATTTCTAAGGACCATTCCAGATTTAAATCCTTAGATCATATGAGAGAGACAGAGACAGAGGAAGAAAGAGAGACAGAGAAAGAGACAGAGACAAGAGGGAGAGAGAGAAAAAAAGAGACAAAAAGACAGAGACACAGAGAAAAAGACTGACAGACAGAGAAAAAGACAGAGAGACAAAGAGACAGACACACAGACACAGACACATACAGAATGTGTGTGTGTGTGTGTGTGTGTGTGTGTGTGCATCTGTGTCTCTGTATTAGTACCAAGGGAGATAATGCTTAGTTGGGGAACACTTCTGGAGGAGACATTTTTGAACTAGACCTTGAAGGACTGGAAGGTAGAAGGAAAAAAAAAAACCTTTCAAGCAGAAGAAATAATCCTGAAATGGTAGCAGAATAATAAAGTTTGTGTAATAATGGTAATAACAACAATAATAACTAGACTATTGGGATGAAGCATTAGAATAAGAGTCAGGAAGAATTGAATTCAAATTCTGTCTCTGTTTCAGATGCTTACTAGTTATGTAGCATCAAGCAAATCATTTCATCTCTGTCTACCTCGGTTTCCTCATCTGTAAAATGAGGATAATAATAGTACACACTTATCAGGGGGTTTTGTAAGGACAAATGAAATAATATTTATAAAGATCTTTCTAAATCTTAAAGTGCTATACAAAATGCCAGTTTTTGTTATTATTATTAATTTACTTAGCACTTTAAGATTTACAAATTGTTTTATATACATCATTTACATAGATAGTGACAAATTGTAGAAAGCCTCGATTTCTCAGGTTGAGGACTTTAGACTTTAAAGGAGAGTGCTATGGTCAAGACCATGTTCCCAGGTCTTCTCAGGTATAAGTAAAGGAAATATAGAGAAGAAATATATAGAAAAAGGAAGAGGGAAGGGAAAGGGAAAGGAATAAACGTTTATTAAGCCTCTGCAAGGCCTTGTGCTAAGCTCTTTTATAAATATTACTTCATTTGACACAGAAGCTTAGGACTTTGTCTCTATCTCTTTCTCTCTAGCTTCCTTAACTACCAGGACCCCCTCCCTCTATTTTCCTGGCTGCCCCACCTACAGAATGATCTAAGGATTGAAAGGAACCTGAAGAGGGGTGGGGCAGCCTACCTTAGCCCTCCACCTGCTTGGCCAAAAACCAACATGGAGGGCCTAGAGATGTTTCTCTCAGTTGTGGAGGGGTGTGTTCTGCTTCTACATCTCTGATATGAAATCACCCCTGGAGGCTCCACACCTGAGCAGGTGTGTGTGTGGCTGGAGGGAGGAGGAGGGCCACATTTAGGGAAGATGTCTGTGTTGTCACATTTAAAAATAGCACTCCAGTGCCTGGGGGTTACCAGACACATCCTGACAGACTCACACCTACATACACACATACACAGTCACACTTCTAACACCTGTAAAATAAGGGGGTTGGACTGGAATCAAACTCTCTGATCCCTTCTAGCTCTGAATCCTGGGATCCCATGAGACACTGACACACTAACAACAACACAGGAAACAAAAAATGAACTTCCTTAGAATACCTCCTCCATTCCTGATAACTCATAACATCATCCTCAATGTATTTTCTGTTCCACTAATGGCAGAAAAAGATATTCACTTAAGCCAGTCCTTCTGTCTGCACTGTCAACCACATTCTACCTGCATCTCCTCACCATACGCCTTCTCTGAGGTCTTGCAATAGCAGATACCCCCATCACAAATTTTCAGTCTCTCCCTTACTTACTGATTCCTTTCAATATGTCTACCAATATCCTCAGATCTGTTCAGTCCTTAAAAATAAAAAGAACCTTAGCTCAATCACCATAGCCTAGTTAGCCAATACCCACATTTTCCCTCGATTACTGTTTCTTGAAAACTTGTCTTACACTTTAAAACCACCACAAAATATATTCACACATGATCTAGTGAGACTGGACTCCTGGCTATTCCTCCAACAAGATAATCCATATCCCTAGTCTTGACTTTTTGGTTCTCATGCCTGGAATCTTCTCTCTCATCTTCTACTTCTGGTCTTCTTGAATTTGGAACTAAAATCTCCTCTAAACCTTGATAATCTCTCATTTATGCCTCTAACTTCTTTGTGCAAATCAGTTACTCATTGTCTTCCCCATTACACTCTGAATTTCTTGAGAGGGCAGGTAATTCTAGGAGCATCCATTCAACTATCATTACTGAGCAACTGTTGTAATAATTCTCTTCCTTATAGCACTAACTTCACAACATTGTAGTTGAAAGTATTTTTAGCCTTGGTTTACAAATGGAAAAGATAAAATTCAGAGAAGTGAAGTGACTGACCCACAGTCAAATATCTAGGTGTCATAATTACTAATATCAAGAATTCTCTTTCCTAGAAGCAATCAAGACCTTGAGTTCAAGAACTGTCTCTGTCATTTTAACTAGTCAGTCAATAAATATTTATTAAGCTCCTATATGTGCCAGGCAACATGCTAAGTGTTGGCGAGAGAAATATGAAGAACATAGGAACTTACAATCACATGAGGGAAGATAACATACAAGAGGAAGTTGAAGGGAGAGGACCATGATGGAAAAGCCTAAAGGAGTATAGCTGAGTGGGCCCCCTCCATTTATTCATTGTATGGCCTTCAGCAAGTCATTTTCACTTTCTGAGATAAAAAGTAAGAATTTAAGTTTATATGGACTGATGTTGAGTGAAGCCAGCAGAACCAGGAGAACATGGTACACAATAGCAGCAAGATTGCAATAGTCAACTTGACAGACTTAACTCTTCTCAGCAAGACAATTCCAATAGACTTTGGATAGAAAATCCCATCCGCATTCTGAGTGAGAACTATGGAAACTGAATGAGAATTGAAGCATTTCATTTTCACTTTTTTATTTGCTTTTTCTTTCTCATGTCTTTTCTCTCTTGTTTTATTTTTCTTTCACAATATGGCTAATACAGAAATATATTTAAAATCATTATGTATGTGAATGTATATATATATATATATATGTAAAACATATCAGATTGCTTGCTGTCTTTGGGGAGGGAGAAGGTAAGAGAGGGAGGAAGAAAAAAATTTGGAAATCAAAATCTTACAAAAATAAATGTTGAAAACTATCTTTATATGTAATTGGAAAAAAATTAAATTCTATAAAATGGGGGGGGCGGGCAGAAATATCTAAGCTCCTTTTTGGCTCCAACAATCTGTGGCACTGTGCTTTGAACCAAACGACTTCTCTGGATTGTTCCCAACCCTTTAATTTCTCTCTTCTCTCTTCATCACTCTGTAGGGTCAGGTGGGTGACCTTCACTCACCTTTCCTTTGCATATGAGAGAATGCCTGGCAGAACATGATGGGGACCAGTTCTATTCTGGGATTTTTCCTCCCTTCCTAATTTTCCACCCTCAGGCATTCATTCCTGGAAAGAACTGGAGAAAAGCCATTTCAGGAAAGGTTTTTCTACTCAGTCTCTGGAGCAGGAGTTAGGAAAAGCACTGAAAAGTTGAGTGTCTGCTAAGCCATAATCCACCCAGCTGGAACACTCGAATCCAGGGAACTATTTCTTGCTCTCCATTAATAAAGCACAGTGTTCACTCTAAAGACCCAAAGACCCTGAATGTTCTTTAGACTAACAGAGATTTATCAATTAGTGTATTTTACTGTAATTCTAATTCTTTGCAAATCATTACTATATTCACAGAATCACAAGTTGGAGCTGAAAGGGACCTTAGAGACTATCTTGTCCAACCCCCTCCTTTCACAGATGGGGAAACTGAGGCTCTAAAGTTACATGCCCTATTTAAGACCACACAGCAAATACTCAGAACTGGGACTAGAGCAGATTCTTCTTAATGACAAGTCTAGTGTTCTTTCTATAAACTGTGTTTTCTCCTATTTCAGTTCTTTCATTCAACAAGTCCCAGATGAACTCCCTTGTGTGCCCAGTTTTGTACCATGGGCCCTAGAGGAAACAGGAAAAGAAGTCAAATTTGGCAAACATCAATTAATCACCTACTCCATTCTAGGACACGAGTTCAGATGAACTAATGAAATTTAAAGATTAGTAGCAGCATAAAACATGTGTGTTTCCATATGCATACAGGTGTGTGCATATGTGCTTACATGCACACTCATTATTGCATGCATACATATACATGTGTTGCATGCATAATATGAAGTAGAGTGTTAAGCCAGGAAAACCTAGGTTCACATCAGACCTCTGCCATATACAGACTGGCTGACCCTCTGGAAGTTACAACCTATCAGTGCTCTAGGCAACATTCTAACACTATAAATTGCAGAGAAATTTCCATGCCAATGAAATCATAGATGTTAGAGGTCCAATTCCTGTTTTTTGCTTTCTTCCTTCCTTTCTTTCTTCTTTCCTTCCTTTCTTCTTTCTCTTTCTTTCTTTTTTCTTTTTTCTTCCTTCCTTCCCTTCCTTCCTTCCTTTCCTTCCTTCCCTTCCTTCCTTCCTTTCTTCCTTTTTTTTCTTTCTTTCTTTCTTTTTCTTTTCTTTCTTTCTTTCTTTCTTTCTTTCTTTCTTTTTCTTTTCTTTCTTTCTTTCTTTCTTTCTTTCTTTTCTTTTCTTTTTTTCTTTCTTTCTTTCTCTCCTTGCCTTGTTTTCTCCCTCCCTTCCACATTTTTCCCTCCCTTATTTCCTTTCTTTTTTTCTTCCTTCCTTCCTTTCCTTCTTCCTATATATGTGTGTGTGTGTATGCATATTTTTGCACATATAAATACCTTGTTTGTATATAGGTATGTGTGTATATGGGTATGTTTGGATCTAGATAAATAAACCTAAAACTTCAAGACTTTTGGAACAAGCTGTATAAATATATGTGTAGACATATATATGTATATTTGTGTGTTTATATACAAATATACTTGAAAAATATAAAGTTATAAATTTTACATCATAAAACCCCATTAATATTAATAACAATATTATTGCCTACAACTTATCAAGCATACTCACCACTAATCATAGAAGAAATTTAGCATGGATTTCAAGTTGAAGAGGGATTCCTATAGGTGCTGAGGTCCTTCAGATAGTCTAGTTAGCAAGTAACATAGCTAGGTTGATTATATCAAACCCTGGAACAATGAAGAACCTTCTAAATGAGTTCCACCATCTTCCATAGTTTGATACATAAGTTGAGGAAGCATACCTACTATCCAATTTATAATAAGTAGCTAGATGGACAACCTATAGAGCTCATCCATCAGGCCACATATCTTAGTAAGACATTGTAAGTGCACAAAGAGCTGGACCCAGAATTGAACAGGGGAAGGAAGAAAATAGGCTGTATTATCATGTCTTTCTTTCTTTAATAGGAGTCCTGGGAGTCTCATCTGTATCCATGTGCATGGGAGGACTTGAACAAGAATGAGCCAAGATGGATAGCTGAATAATTCAGTCTATAGAGTCAGGAAAACTTGAACTTAAATAGTGTTTCAGATACTTATTTAGTTCTATGATCTTGGACAAATCACTTAACCCTGTTTGCCTCAGTTTCCTCAACTGTAAAATGGAGATTATAATAGCACCTATGTGAGAATCAAATTAGATATTTGTAAATTGCTTAGTACAGTTCATGGCACATAATCCTGGCTTAATAAATACCTGTCTCCTTCCCTTCATGATGTGTATTGTAGAAGGAAATACCCACATCAGTGAATCCCAGATCCATTAGAATTACTACAATTATCATTGGTTCTAATTCTCCTTATCCTGAAGTCAGGGTGACCCTATCAGTCTCCAAAGCTATGGCAGAGGAATGCAAATTTCAACCAAAGTAGGCTGTAAAGACTCCAAGTATGGCCCCAACAATGGACCATGGGTTGGTGATCCAAGTGATAGCCTGGCTAAGCTTAGGAAAGCCCATCACCAACATAAGCAAGATGCTACAGGGAGATGAATGGTAACAACTCTCAATAAATAGCACTAATTTAATGTCTCCTAGATGCCAGGCACTGTCCTAATTGCTGGAGATTCAAAGTCAAAAATGAGATGGCTTGTGCTCACAAGAACCTTACGTTCCCTAGTGGGAGACAATACGTACATGCATTAGTATATAAAAAATAGCCATAAGACAATTTAGAGGAGGGGCAGATTGGGAAAGGAAGTCTCATGAGAAAGATGGTGTTTGAGCTGAGATTAAAGGAAATTTAGGGATTTTAAGAGTTGGAGCTGTGGAGAGCATGTAATCCAGATTTGAAGAACAGACAGCTTGTTCTTTCAAAGGTCCAGAAATAGGAGATGCATAAATAAGGAACAGCAAAAAAAAAGTCATTTTTACTGAAGCAAAGGTTATAACAAAAGGGGGAAGGGAACTAGCATTCATTAATATGCCAGACACACTAATTTTATTATATTAATATTAATTTGATCTTCACAACAACTCTGAAAGAAAAGTACCATTATGATTCCTATTTTACAGCTGAAGAAACTGAGACAGATAGAGGTTAAATTGAGATAGACACACCAATACTCCCATTTCAGGTTCTCTTTGCTAGAGAAAGAGAGTAATTCTCCAGTTTCCCAATTGCCCACGGTCACACAGCTGGTAAGTGTCTAATCCTGAATTTGATCTCAGGTCTCCAGCTCTAGTAATCTACCCACTACAATCTAGGAGAGGCAATAAATGCATAATAAGACAAGAAAGAGAGATTGAAGGGAGGTCATGAAACACTTTAAATACCCAAGACAGAAATTTGGATTAGATTCTATAGGGAGTCATATAGTCAATAGGGAGCCATTAGAATTTCCAAAACAGGATGACATGTGTTTTAATCACATTGCCTCTGGTAGTAAGAGGACGATAAATAGAGATAGATGAGGGGAGGCAATTGAAATAGTCAGGGAAGACTTAATGGGGATTTGAATAAGAATTGGTCTTCTGTATGGAGAGAAGGGGAGAAATGCTGTGCAGAGAACCAAGAAGCTTGGTGATTGATTAGATATGTGGATAAGGGAGAGTAAGGAGAAAGGGATTACTACAAGGTTGTGAATATCAATTATTATCATCATTATAAGTTTTATCAAAACAATTCAACAAATACTTTTTGGGGCCTTGTTTTAAGAGATCAACCTGAGGGTGTCAGATAAGAGAACTAAATGCACTCATTCTACTCCATCCCAAGGAAAGGCCTATTCAGGAAACAGATTTTTTGCTGGTTTTGAGAAGGTAGTAAAAGGGAAAGAGAACAAGTTCTTCAAAATGAATATCACTCATGTTTCTCAAAGGATAAGACTTGCCCTGTCTCTATTTCATTCTCTACCCCACCTTAATACCACCCTTAGCCCCTAGTTACTAGGCAAATATTTACAATTCATTTATGTCTAATCAGTCCAACTCTTTCCCTTTCTCAACCAACTACCAACCTTAGCTTTGCTAACTCTGATCTCTTTGTGTGCCCACTACCCACTAACCCAAACCCAGCCCTGGGGGGAAAATGAATCATGAGACTGTGTCAGGAACTGTATGAGCAGTTTTCTGCTGACATACCAACTCCCTTATATCAGGTTCTCTTTCCTAGAGAAAAAGGTCCCCCCAAAAAATTTCTTCCAGTCCTCTCAATTCTCCTCCTATTCACCTGCCCAATCAGGCTACTGCCTACAGCAACCAAGGAAAACCAACCCCATAGGTTTTCTAGTTTTGTCCACCTCTAACCTCCCATCCAGATTCAGATTTTGGTTGGAATGAGGTTTTAAACAAGAGTCTAAAATTTGTAGTCAAAGGATCAAGCCCCAAAGTCTTAATTACCTTTTCAGAATAATTTAAAAATTTCTCCCCTCCATGCATTTTCTTCCCATTGGAGTGGAAAGCTCTGCCAGTATTTAATTTGCTCATCCTTTTCTTTTTGTACTGTCTCTACTAATTTAATTGATGTTCTGGGATGTCCTGGGCTTCTCTAATTAAAATTTCTCTCATTTCTAGTGTCACCCATAGCCCAAGAGCCTCTGTTCACTCCCAAACACTCTGGGCTCATACAAACCAGCTTTCATCCTAACAACCTGATTGTAAGGTAGTTAATTCTTAGACTACGCTGAATAAACTTAGGAGTAAATAATAACAATAACTAGCATTTATATGGTGTTTACTATGTGCCAAGCACTGAGGCAGACAGAGGTTAGTTAAATGACAAGGTTATGTAGTTAGTAAGTGCCTAAGGCCATATTTGAACTGGAGTTTTCCTGTTTTTAGACACTATAGCACTTAACTGCCTATATCAGGGTCTCCCAAAATATAGGCAATACCAACAGCTCGGCAATGAGTACTTTGGGTGGAATGTTAGGCCTGCAATCAGGAAGATTTCAAATCCTAATTTCAGATACTTGCTGGCAAACCTCATTTTATTGTGTTTCACAGGCATTGTGGGTTTTGGGGGGGGGCTTTTTGGGGGATAGTTTTTTTTTTTTTTTACAAATTGAAGATTTGTGGTAACCCTGCATCAAACAAGCCTTTCAGTGTCATTTTCCCAGCAGCCATGTGCTCACATCATGTCTCTATATCACACTTTGGTCATTCTTGCAATATTTCAAATTTTTTCATAATTATTATACCTATTATGATTATCTGTAATTAGTGATCTTTGATGTTACTATTAGAATCATTTTGGAGTGCCACAAACCTCACCCATTTAAGACAGAAAACTTATGAGATGACCACTGTGTCTCTCTTCCTCTCTTTAGGGCTTGCTATTCCCTGAGACACAATAATATTGAAATTAGGCCAATTAATAACCTCTTAAGTGTTCAAAGAAGAAGTAGAGTCACCAGTCTCTCACTTTAAATCACAAGCTAGAAATGATTAAGCTTGGTGAAGAAGGCATGTCAAAAGCTGAAAAAGAGGCTTTGGCTAGGCTACTGCCCTGATTCAGTTAAGAACCATCAACCTCAAGGCAAGACCCTCCTTTGGCAATAAACTTCTGACTTGCTGAAGGCTCAGGTGATGAGTAGCATCTGGTTTGGGGTTTTTTTAAGCAATAAAGCATTTTTAATTAAGGCATATACATTTTTATAGATAATACTATTGCACCCTTAATAGACTATCTGTTGTTATTATTCAGTCATTTCAGATTCTTTGTGACCCCATTTGGGATTTTCTTGGCAAAGATGCTAGAATGGTTTGCCATTTCCTTCTCCAGTTCATTTTACAGATAAGGAAACTGAGGCACACAGAGTTAAATGACTTGCCTAGGATCATACAACTAGTAAATGTCTGACACCACATTTGAAAACAGGAAGATGAGTCTTTCTGACTCCAGGTCCAGTGCTCTATCCACTATGCAACCTAGCTGCCCTTAATATAATATAGTGAATGTAATTTTTATGTGGTCTGGGAAACAAAAAAAATTATATTTCTAGCTTTACTGAAATATTTGTTTTATTAATATGGTCTGAAATCAAACCCACAATATCTCCAAAATATGCCTGTACTAACTTTGTCACCCCAGGCAAATCACTTAATCTGTCTGTCTCAGTTTCTTTAACTGTAAAATTGGGGTCATAATATTGTTGTAAAGATCAAATGAGATAATATCTGTAAAGTCGGTCAATAAATATTTATTAAGCACTTTCTATGTACCAGGAACTTGATAAGTGCCAAGAAGACAAAAAGCAAAATGCCTGGGATATAGTGGTGCATAATAAATATTTGTTCCCTCCTCTCCCCCACTGATTGTAAAGGCATTCAATGCATTATATGGGTATCAAGTATAGGACAGATGGGTATATCACCCCTAACAGAAACTAAATGAGACCCAAAGACCTCCAAGGCTAAGTTAGCACATGCAAGAAAAATAAAATACATATTTTCTTTGACTCATTAGCCTTTCCCAGAAGGTAAAAACACTTTGTGGATCTACTGGACAAATGCTCCCCATTGACATTTGACCTGCACTAACTGAACAACTCCCAGTAGTATAAAAAAAAGGCTTAGCAAGGGCTATATCTCCTGATTTACCAAGGAATGTCTTTTGTCCTCCATCTGCAGGGCATCCTTTTGGAATCCCAAAAAGCATACTGCTGAAGAAAGTTTCTAAATGACCATCTGATTCTTGAATTCAAGAATTAGCAGTCTTTAGAACTCTCAAATTCAAGAACTTGCAAACTCTGGATTACCTGTGTGGCAAAGCCAAGGTTAGAAATATCCATTCTCGAGATCACTAGTGTCTGGTTTTTGTTTAGAAGAGAAAATAGAAAGGCACAAAATAACTTTAAAGTAGATGTCCAGAAACTCATCTCAGACTTGCCTGAACAAGCATGGATTACCTGCCATGGGTCTTGTAGCCATGATGTCATTTTTCTACTCCTGTATGAGGGAAGAGAAATCCCCTTCTCCTTGTCCCTACCTCTCACCTTACTATATTCAGGTCTGGAAATCTAATAAAGAAAAAGCACGAAAAGAAAAAGAGAAAAAGACATTTCACAACTCTATAAACCATGAAGGGTCTATGATCTGAGATTGTTCCCTTTGACTTTCAGTTGTCAATCATCTTGGAGGCAGCTCCAGAAACTTCTTGGAGGCAGTTCAATGAGAGGATCTCACTGAATCATCTTAGCAAACACTAGGATTTATATCTCCCTCTGTAGGAAATTCCTCTTTTCCTATATAGTTATTTTCATCAAAGTGATTGTGGGATTTACCAAATTGATCTAGGATTCTCCTGATGAATCCCCATTTTACAAAGAAATATGAATAGATATTTCATATTACTGAAGGCTATAAAACTATGCATACCCTTTAACACAGCAGTGCTTCTACTGGGGCAATATTCCAAAGAGATTATAAAAAGGGGGAAAGGACACATGTGTGCAAAAACTGTTTGTAACAGCCCTTTTTTGTAGTGGCAAGGAGCTAGAAACTGAGTGGATGCCCATTAGTTAGAGAATGGCTGAATAAGTTATGGTATATGAATGTAATGGAATATTAAGAAAAAGATGAACAGGCTTTTTTCAGAAAAGCCTGGAAATATTTACATGAATTCATGCTAAGTGAAGTGAGTAGGACCAAGAGAATATTGTACATAGCAACAACAGGATTATATGATGATCAACTGTCATGGACTTGGTTCTTTTCAACAATGGTATGATTCAAGAGAATTTCAATAGACCTATGATGGAAAGAGCCATTCACACCCAGAGAGAAAACTATAGAGACAATATAAATCAAAGCATAATATTTTCACCTTTTTTTCTCTTGTTGTTTGTTTGCTTGTTTTTTCTTTCTTTTTTGTGTTTTTCTCTTTTTGATCTGATTTTTTTCTTCTGCAGCATGATGAATATGGAAATATATTTAGAAGAATTATACATGTCCAATCTATACTGGATTGCTTGCTGTCTAGATTAGGCAGAAAGGAGGAAGAAAAATTTGCAAAGGAGAACATTGAAAACTATTTTTGCATGTTTTTCTTTTCTTCTTTTTTTTTCTTTTTCTTTTTTTTAAGTAACCATATATGGCTGTTTATTTCATACAGGGATCTATGCAAATTAAACAGCAGGAAAAATAAAAAGCTATTATGTTTTTTAAAATGAAATTAATTTTTTAAAAAATATGAATAGTTGATTTGTCAAGTATTTTAACATAATTAAGATGTAGTAGACTTCCTGCCATCTAAGGGAGGGGTGAGGACTAGGGGGGGGAGGAAATTTGTAACAGAAAGCTTTCCAAGGGTCAATGTTGAAAAATTACCCATACATATGTTTTGCAAATAAAAAGCTTTAATAAAAATAAATAAATAAATATTTTTAAAATATATGAATAGTTTTTAAAATGGAGATGGGCAGGGAAAGTATTAATTGGAGATTCCTGACCAGCTGAGTCCTCCCCAACCCACTTGATGAAATTAAGATATAGAAAAGACAGTTAACAAAGAAAATGAGGTGTTCAAGTTTTGCCCTTTCATCCTTTGAATGGTAGTATTCACAACATGTAAGCCACATGAGACTTTGAGAGGCTCATTTCTTGAGTGAACTATTATAAAGACACAAAACATGAAGCTTACCATGACCAACAGACATCATAAAAAAAGTGGCTATACTTTATTGATCAGTTTTGTTGACTTGAATGTTATTATTGGAATTGGGACTCATGGTTATATAGATCCACAGAGTTTCTTCAATTTGTGGTACTTGTTTCCCCAGAAAATGCAACCTCTGAGTGCACATGAGTTAAGGGGAACTAGACCGCAGGGGCTCCTCTGGGATTCTTTTTCTTCTAGGTTGCAAGAACATTGACTAAATTCATGAGAGAAAAATTAAAACAGCTCCCAATTAGTGTGAATAATTAATCTTTTAAAATATTTACATTATTTTAATTCAAACTACATACTTCCCTTGGACCAGAACTAACCTTATAAAATATTTTCATTATTTAAATTTCCACTGGACATATTTTACATATTTAATTATAGTACAAATCTGAATATTTGCAACCACTTCATAGGACTCAATATTTGGACTAAATTTGTTGTGTTCATTTGTTTTCACATTGTGAGTGTACACTCAGTTTTCTGATGTTTCCTTTGCAAGTTAGAATAGTTTTTCTTTGAGATAATTTTTGAATGATTTAGGGCTTATGTAATAATTTTTATTATATTATGATGTTCATCATATGTATGAAAGCTGATGTGAGCACTATGAATGGTGAAACCCTAGAATAGAGAACACTCTTTGGGGCTTCATCCATGTACTTCTTTCTTTTTACTTTTGAGCATTAGAGGAAGTCCTGGGCTTGAAGTTAAGAAGGATTGATTTCATCTCCAGCCTCAGACACTTTGTGAGCATGAAAGACTTCTCTGGGCTGTTTCTTTAGCTGTAAAATAAAAAAGTTGAATTTTCCAGACTCTAAAGTCTCTTCTAGCCCTAAATCTAAGATCCTATGACCCCAGTATATATGACTTATTGTTGTATGTAGGTGTTATTAAGCACCAATTACAAGGTGCTTACAATTGCAAACTTGGTGGTACCATGGATGGAATAGCAGGCCTCCACTCAAGACTTAAATTCAAATCTGACCTCAGACACTTACTAGCTGTCAGACTCTGCAGAAATCATTTCACCCTGTTTGCCTCCATTTTCTCCTTCGTAAAATGAACTGGAGAATAATAAAAAATGAGCTTCTATATTTCCAAGGAAACTCCAAATAGAGTCACGAAGAGTCGGATATAACTGAAAAGCCTTAACAACAATAATAAATGCTTATTCCTTCCTACCACCAAACCAATTTCTTTATTTTCTGCTATTGTCACTTTTTAATGTTCCATTTATCTTTGTGTTGAGTCAGATCTTTACATACTATTATATGTGGTAACATAACAATTTCATAAAACAGTATTCATATATTGAATTGCATAACAATGTATCTTATTGTTACCATTCAGTTTTGTGTTTGACTCTTCATGACTTCATGGACCATAGCACACCAATGCTTGTGCCTGGAATTTTCCTGGTAAAGATATTAGAGTAGTTTGCCACTTCCTTCTGCAATGGATTAAGTTAACAAAAGTTAAGTGGCTTGCCCAGGATGACACAGTCAGCACGTGTCTGTACCTGGATTGGAGCTCAGGTGTTCTAGACCCAGTGCTCTATCTACTGTACCACCTAGGTGTCCCTAATTTGTTAGTGATAGCAAATTTCTAACTGGAGGGAGCTGGTGATTGATCCAGTGCTTCCTGATCAATTGAGGCTGCCAATTCACATGATGAAATTATAGGATATAAGGGATAGTTGATAGAGACAATGAGGTGTTAAGGTTTCACTTTTTCAGACTTTTTGTATTGCACTCACAACTTAGAAAGGATGTAAAATCTTGAGTGATTCAGTTACCTACTTGCAGATTTTAAAGGGTGAGAAATAGGGAATGACCCATTCACAGCTTGCAAAGGAAGTGTAAATAAGTATTTACACTTTGTTGTTCCTCTAGGAGTCATAAAAAAGCACACTAATTTGATGGAATGATAGGGCATGTGGCCAATGGACCGTTAAAAAACCAGCCAACTCTACAGACACAACATTCTCTCTAAGTCATTTGAGATAGGAGGAGTTTTATCAGTGAAGACCCTTCTGTGGCAGTTGAGAAGAGAGCCAACCATGGATGAAGATCCAACTCTGAAGTGGGAGCTATTCTTTGTCTTTTCCTTTGAACAACTTCTGGAGTCTGATGGAGAATGGGAAAAGAGAGAATTTATCTCTTATCCTTCCTTCCCATTAGCAATGGCATCTGGTAGCATAGCAACTTGCCGAGAAAGAGATGCTCTTGTAGCAGAGAATACTTAACCAATCAATAAACATTTATTTAGTAACTGTGCTAAGCACTGGGAATACAAAAATGGAGGGGGGGCAAAAGATAATCTCTGCCCTCAAAGAGTTTACAATTTAATGGAGGAGACAACAAAGCAAACAAATATATACAAAGAAAGCTATATGCAGGATTAAGAGGGAATAATTAAAAGAGGGAAGGCATTAGAATTGAGAGGAGTTAGGAAAGTTTCCCTGTAAAAGATGGAATTTTAATTGGAACTTTAAGAAAGCCAGAGAAGTCAATAAGTGAATTTGAAAAGGCAAAGCAGTTCAGCCATGGGGGGAGGGGGCAATCAGAGAAAATGCTTAGAGGTGAGAGATGGAATGTCTTATTTGTGGAACAGTCAGGAGGCTAGAATTGAAGAATTCATTAAGGCAAAGAGTAAGTTTTACAAAGGGCTTTGGGTGCCAGAGAATTTTGTATTTGATCCAGGAAAGATAGGAAATCCACTGGGGTTTGTTGATCAGAGGGTGAGGAAGGAGAGGGGATAATATGATTGGATTTCTGTTTTAGGAAAATCACTTTAATGGATGAATGGAGGTTGGATTGAACTGGGGAAAGACTTGCATTAAACAGACCCACTAATAATGAAAGTGTGAGGTGATGAGGACCTACACCAGAGTGGGAGCAGTGTCAGAGAAGGCAGGGAGGTATCTGCAAGACATGTTCCAAAAGTGAAATCCAAAGGCCTTGGGAAAAGATTTGATATGGGGGAGAGGAGTGATAGTGGGGAATCCAGGATGACTTCTAAACTGTGAGCCTGAGTGATCCAAAGCAAATCCAGAGTCTGTGGAACAAGAAGCCCAACAGAAATAAGCCATCCAAGAGAAGCAGCATAAAGATAGCCTGTGAAGAAAAAAGACATCAGGGCCATGAGTGCTGACAGTCTGATTGCTTTACCCATATATGATTTCTATGGATGTTTCTCTCTGTGTGTTCCTATCCTTCCCACTGATACAGTATGTACTTGTGAAAGAATATACCCTAGATCTAGAGGGGAAATGTTTTTATCACATTTATGCTATATCAGATCAGTAATATCTTTGCTTTGAGTTAATTGTGTCAACTGACTAATTAATAAGGACAAATGCCCCAATGAGGCATTGCTTTAGTGGTAGAAACTCAAAGTATAGCTTGTACCTGAGGCAGTCAACCCCAATTTATGAATATGGCTTGGGGACAAGGGAAAAGGCAGAGAGGTAGCCAAGAGAAAAGGCACTATAAATCATCATAAAGTATTTTAATTTAAATTAAATTTTAATTCATTTTTCTTTTAAGAAATATCTTTATATATTCTATTTGTCCTTTGGAAAATCAAATGATTCAGTTTCCCATAATTTCTTTTGTTTGTTAAGTAAGCAAGAAATTCCATTCTCTTCAAAGTTGCAATTGCTATATCATTCCATTATCTTAATTATAATTTATCCATTTATGACTTATTGTAGTATATGGTGTGAGAAGCAGAGACTGTCTCATATATGGTCATATTACAATTCAATTCTCCTAACAAATTTTACTAACAAAAATTACTGAATAATGATTCCTTTATCTAATGTTTTGTGATCTTGTTAGTAGTTTGCTTTCATTCAAATTCTAGATTGTCTCTTCTGCTGTGTTGTCCTATTTTTCTAAACTTTATCTAGTACTAAATTGCTGGTCCTCTTAAAAGAAAAGCAGAAAAGTATAGTGGATATGGCATTGAACTCTGTGTCTGGAAGACTTGAATTCAAATCCTACTTCAGACAATTAATAACTTTGTAACTCTGGCCAAATCTTCCCATCTTTTTGTGTCTCAATATTTATAAAATGAGATAACTGATTAAAATGTTCTATAATTGCTCTTCAGTTCTAAATCTATGATACTAAGTTCAAGAAGTAACAATGTGAAATAGTTTAGGGGAGGTTCTTTGTAAAAATATAAAGGCTCAATAGAAATTAATTTTACTCATAATTACCCATAGCAGAGTTATCTCCCAGTGTTGTTGTGAGGATCAAATGAGGTAATAAGTATAAAATACTTAATATAATGGCTGGCACATACTAAACCTTATAAAAATGTTATTTGTCATCATTATCATCATCATTATTCCCTAGTTCTAGGGCATACAACAATCAGTAAAAACTAGGTTTAAGAATCATTCCTCAATTGATAAATAGTCAAAGAATATGAACAGGCATATTTCAAAGGAAGAAACCCAAACTATCAAGATCTATTTTTAAAATTCTCTGATTCCCTAAAAATTTGAACAATGAAAATGAAAGCAGCTCTGAGGTTCTACCCCATGCCCATCAGATTAACAAACAGGGCAAAAGATGAAAACGGCAAACATAGGAGAGGCTAAAAGAAAATAAACCCATAAATCCACTGTTAGTGGAGCTATGAACTGATTCGATCATTCAGAAAAAAGTTATTAAATTGTACATATTCTCTGACCCAGCAATACCACTATTAGACCTAAGCCTCTAAGAGATCAAAGAAAGAGAAAATTATTTACAATAATATTTATACAAAATATACAAAAATATTTACAGCAATTCATTTTGTGGTGGCAAAGAACTGGAAGCTAAGGGGTCAGCATTTGGGGGATGATTGAGCAAATTATAGACCATGAATATAATGGAATGCTATTGGCCACAAGAAATTATAAAGAGAAGGTTTTCTGAGATATCTGAGAAGATTTGTGTGAACTGATGCAGAATAAAGTGAGCAGAAAGAGAACAATTTATAACATAAAAATTATGTCAACACTATAACAATGTTGTTCGTAAAAATCAACAATTTTGAAAGACTTAAGAACTTCAATCAAAGCAATAATCAAACATTCATAGGAGACAAATGATAAAGAATGAGGACCACCTCCTGACAAAGAAATAATGAATTAAATATGAAAAATAATATATGCATTTTTGGACACAGTCTATGTGAATATGCTTGACTATGCATATTTGTTGCAAGGATTTTATCAAGGGAGAAAAGGAAAGAATATGGAAAAAAGAAAAAACAAATGCTTGTTAATTGAAAAAATAAGTTTTAAGTTAAAAAAGAAAAAAAGAAAGAAAAACCAGGCAGTATTTAATTTGCAAGAATGCTTCCAGGGCAAGTGATTCATTGCCCTGTCTCTCTCTTCCAATTCATATCAACAAGCATTTATTAAGTGTTTGGAATTGTACTAAGTCCTGTGGGTATGCAAAGATAAAGTTAAAAACAGCCTCCGCCTTCAAAAAGTTTACAAGAAGCACGAAACAGTATGTAAACAGAGAAGGATATAGAAGAAAACTTGAAAAAAATTACAACCAAAGGTTTCCCTTCAGGAAAGGTTTCCCACAAGAAGGCATACATAAGTTAAGCCTTGAAGGAAGCTAGAATTCCAAGAAATTGGGTTGGGAAAGAGCCTATTCAAAGACACTGAGGTGGGAAATGGAATTTAAGGAACAGCAAGTAAGCAATTTGGCTGACAGTTCAGAGTGTATTTAGGAGAATGATATGAAATATCATTTTGGAGATATCATTTGGAGAGAAACTGTGAAGGATTTCAGATTCCAAAGTAAGAAGTTTTTATTTTATTTAAAGTCAGAAAGGAGCAACTGTTTCTGGAGCATGTTATGGGCATGATTGTTTATTCCATAAATTGAAAAAGAAGAAAATGACATAGAGGGGGGAGGCTATATATGGTCAGACTTCCTAAAACATATATATTTTGTCAACTGTGTGAAGGAGGAATTGGAGAGGGAAGAGATCAACAGTCAGCTCCTAACCTCTTACAATAGAGAAGTGATCTAGAATGACAGCCTTAAGAGGGAACAGAAGAGGGGAGATATGACCTGTCATGGAAAGAGAATCCATAATCCTTGGCCATTGACTAATCATAAGGAGTTGAAAGAGAAGAGTCAAGGTTTTGAACTTGACTCTGTAGCTTACTACCTGCAAAAAAAAAAAAAAGAAAGAAAGAAAGAAAGAAAGAAATAGAAGAAAATTCAAGAATACTAATCAAGTGGGCAGACCACTTTATTTCTAAGGGCCTAGTTCCTCACTTATAGAATAGAGAGGTAAAACTGTCATTTTTATTATAATGGCCCTGTTTAACCATAAACAATTAATATTTCTCCAATTATTTAAATCTGATTTTACTTGTGTAAAAAGGTTTTTAAATATAATTTTGCTTTTATACTTTATGGGATCTTTTCAGCAGATGTACTCCCAGATATTTTATATTGTCTAGAGTTATTATAAAGTTATTACCTTAACAGAAATATTATTTCAGGAACAACTTTGAGCAAATAAGTCATTTTGACTATTATAATTACCCAATTTAACTACAAAAGACATATGAAAGAAGATACTATCTTCTTTCCAGAGAAAGCAATGACAGAGAAGCATATATAGAATTATTTTACACAAATACATATATATGTAATATGTGTGTAATATACATACACATACACATACATATACATATACATATACATAATTGTGCCTAATGGTAACCATCTCTGGGAGGGCAGGAGGAAAAAAAGGAAAAAATAAAATTTAAAAAAAATTTAAAATAATGTTAGAAAGTTCTACATAATAGATTTAAAAAAAATTTAAAATAATGTTAGAAAGTTCTACATAATAGATTTGCAGTTTCATGTACAACCATCTTTTTATTATACTATGTTATGGACATACTTGTTTTATTCCGTAAATTGAAAAGAAAGAATGAAATGGAAGGATAAAGCTATATATGATCACTAAAGTGATTTCAACTCTAAATCTTTATTCCTATGAAAGACTTTGAAAGGTTACAAGTTAGAGTCAGGGATGGGTAGTCAGGAGTTTCTGGAATTTCTAGACTTGAAAGATAAGCCCTTTCTGGGAATATCCAGATAGCCTAGAGGCAGAGAAACTACTAAAGAGGAAGAAAAGGAGGAAGACAAAGAGCCAAACTAGGGAAATGGTGTGAATGTGCTGAGTTCAGTTCCTAACAGCTCTCTCAGGAGAGCTGATTGTTAAAATTTTAGTATTAGCATTTATTTATACCTCAGATTTCAGCAAATGCTACAAATCAAGACTTGGCTTATTTTCTTTGTTGATTTAGACCTAAGAATATGAAGAAATACTCATGCAGATTAAACTTAAAAGTATGTTGGGCATACATCTGGTGGGATAACTCTTTTGTTTCTTTGTTTTTGTTTTTTGAGGAAATCATAATTAAATGACTTGCCCAGAGTCACACAGCTGATAAGTGTCTGAGTTCACATTTGAACTCAGCTCCTTCTGACTCCAGGGTCCATGCTATTTGCTCACATACCCCTGAATGGGAGGTACCTCTACAAAAAACATTAAAAACAAAAACATGCATTTAAAGAAGAAAAGACTTGATCAGATAGACCAGCAATGTCTGGGATAGGTTGACTATGGAAGGCCATTTTCTAACCCTTTCTTCCTCCTGCTTCTTGGGAGCACTGCTCAGTTAAACCACTTGCTTACCTCTTCTATTCTCTAATTCATTTCCAACTCCCCCAGCTTTGCTGCAACTTCTTAGATCCCTGTGTTTAATGGTTATTTATGTTCTTATGCTATTTAAAATTGATTTTAAAGTAGATGATGATTAAATAACAATTTTTATTTGTTTCATATGTTTTTGTATGACTGAACATGTACAATCTATATCAAATTGCTTGCCTTTTCAAGAAGCAAGGGAGAAAGGGAGAAAATTTGGATCTCAAAAAAAATTTTAAGACAAATGTCAGTTGTTTCATACATAATTAGAAAAAATATTTTTTTAAAGAACAATAAATGAAACCTCTCAGAAAACCCTTTTAGTCCAAACTAATAAATATAGGATTTGATTTTTTTTTCTTTTGCTGAGGCAATTGGGGTTAAGTGACTTGCCCAGGGTCACATAGCTAGGACATGCTAAGTGTCTGAGGTCAGATTTGAACTCAGGTCCTCCTGACTTCAGGGCTGGTGCTCTATCTAAAGTACCACCTAGCTGCCCCAAGATTTGCTATTTAGATTAGCGAAGCTAACCCCCAAAAGGGAGAGATTTATCTGAGGCTAGAGGAGGGGCTGAAGAGTTCACTATAAAGAGAATTTCTCCAGACTGTTGTTTGAACCCCGAGAATGACTTGAGCAGGAAGGAGAACGTAGCAAAGAGAGGTTGGGGTGTTTGTTCAGGTAATCATTCTGAATCCAGCCAGTCGCACACCTGGCTGTATACTCTAAGAGCTGGCACAACATGCCCTAAACTGGACATTCCATTTCCAGCCTCGGTACATTTGTACAAGCCATTCCCATGTCTGGAATGCATTTACCTCCTGCGCCTCCTCCTCTCAGGGTCCTCAGCTGAGGTACTATCTCCCTGAAGTTTTCTCCTTCTCCAGGTGGTGTAGCAAGTGCTATAGATTATCCTCAAAACACCTTGTTTAATTAAAGTTGTAATTCCCCTTCTCCCTATTCTCAAGGGTTATTTTATCTTTATTTTTTTTTGGTCTTTGTACAAAATGAAACAACAAATATAGTAGATTTTGCTGATTAGTATTAAATTAAATTGTGTGTGATATGGGACAAATTATTTATTTAATCTCTTTGGGGATCAGTTTCCCCAAAAGTAAAATGAACAGGATAAATGGGATAATCTGATTCATCATGCTCTCTCTCCCATCCCAAATGTCCTGGCTCAAAAATAAACATTCTGCTCAGGGAGTGCAGGATGGAGCCCCAGTCAGAGCCGACATAACCTCCCCCAGGGACCAGCTCCTCCTGGTACGGGGTGCAGGATTCAGCAAGGCCCTGGAAAATCAAATGGAAAAGCCGGAGGCCCCACCACAGCAGCTATTCCTTGTCTAGGGAACTATGCCAGGAATTTCAAAAGGACTCATTAGATTCCTCAGCTCTAGGCCTCCTCTGAGCATACCCACTCCCACATGCCCCGACACCCACACAAACACACACTATGCCCTGTCACTCACACGCTCGCAAAAACAAACCTATAACTTGACACCTCCACCAACACACAGACCCACTCTTGTAGACCCAGGGATTTTTACATACATTCTGGCCTACACACAAACACTGACATATGTATGCTCTCACAAACAGGCCCATATTCTATGATTTACCACTGCCTTCCTCAAGAGCTGCCCTTTGGAGGAAATAAACTCTCTTCCCTACGCGTGTCACTCCACCACCAAAGAAAGTCCAATTTTTCTACCTGAGGAATATGGTCATTGTCTGTAGGTGTCACCCTAACCTTAATGACTCAGGGCTCAGGGCTCTTCATCCTTCCTCCCTCTACCCTGGCCCTGACCCATAGCCTTTTGCCTGGTCCATTAGCAAGGGGAAAAAAAAAGGGCACTAGGCCATAGCAGCTCCAAGATATTACATAAGTGCAAAAGCACTCATCACAGGCTCAGACATTTGCTAGTTTTTCCCATACTTGTCTATCTCTCAGTTCATTTCATTCTTACACTACCCTACTTCAATATTCCCATTATAAAACTGGAGAAACTGAGGCCTGAGAGAAACTCATCAGCCTAAGAATATCTAAGGACTTAGAGATAGAAATTAGAGTAGGACCCTCAAGCACTGAAGACTTTCAGGCTCTTTCAGAACATAGAATCCCTTTTCTTGGTCAATTACCAGAATTTGCTTTCAGTTATAATGCTTTTAAGGTTCATTAGAAACAAAAAATCATGGGCTTAGAGATTAAAAGGATCATTCAGTCTAATTCTTCATTTACAGATTAAGAAATTTAGGCAAAAGAGGTTAAATTACTTGGCCAAAGTCACACAAATAATATCAAACTTAATACATAGCTTTTTAAAAAACCTCATTCTTTTGTTTTACTAATTTTTTTCTTATTTGCTTTGACTCATTCTGTGATACTGCAATACTAATGCTATTCTTATGGGACCCTCCCCAGATTTTGTTCATTTGTTGGTTCATTTTCTAATTGTGTTTGATTTCTGGTATATACCACAGAGTCATGCTCTTTGGCACCATTAACATCAATCTTATTCATGGTAAACCAGGCGCTGAGTCCACTGAAGCAATCCTGCTACTGCTCCTTAAATAAGTCACTATCCTACTTCCCACAGTGGCTGTTCTAAGCTTTTTGTCTCTCCTTGTGTACCACATACATTATATGTGTGTGTATGTGTATATATATACATATATGTGTGTGTATAAAACCCACTCCATTGGTCACACATACACATATGTATATATGTATTGTATATATATATATGTATGTGTATATGTGCATATATGTATGTAAGTGTGTGTATAAAACCACCCCATTGGTCAAGATCTTCCACTCTCCCTCTTCTCCTCATATCACAGCACTCAGTTGTCTCTCCTTGTCTCAATCTAGGGAAAACCTGACTCCAGACACCAATGACTCCATCCCCTCCCATCCTTACTAGCAGATTTCCTCCCCTTTCTCTCCTTAATTTTCTATTTCTTAATCTCTACTGGCGCCTTTCCTGCTGCCTACAACACACCCTCATCTTCTCCATCTTTAAAAAAAAAAAAAAAGAAAACAAACCTCCAATGGAACAATTATTCCACTAATTATTGTTGCAGACTTCTCCTCCCATTTGTGGCTAAACTCCTTGAGAAATTCATCTACACTCGTTGCCTACACTCCCTCTTCTTCTACCCTTCTACTTCTCCACACTCTGGCATCCAACTCATTATTCAACTGTATTTGCTGTCTCCAAAGTCACCAATAAGATCTGTGTGTGTTTCTCTGTGTGTGTGTCTCTCTCTATCTCATTCTGTCTCTTTCTCTATGTTTCTGCCTCTGTGTGTATGTGTCTCTTTGTCCCTCTTTGTTTCTCTGTCTCTGTGTCTCTCTCTGTTTCTGTCTCTATCTCTTTCTCCATCTCTGTCTTTCTGTCTGTCTCTCTGTCTTTGTCTCTTTCTCTATCTTTCTATCTCTGTCTCTGTCTTTCTCTCTGTGTGTCTTTCTGTCTGTGTCTCTCTCAGTCTGTCTTTCTGTTTGTCTCTCTCTGTCTCTCTGTGTATGTCTGTGTCTGTGTCTGTCTCTGTGTCTATTTCTGTTTCTGTCTCTCTGTCTCTATTTTTCTCTTTCTCTTTTTGTCTGTCTTTGTTTCTCTGTCTCTGTGTGTGTGTCAGTGTCTGTCTCTCTCTAACTTTGTTGCTCTGTCTCTGTCTCTATCTCTATGTCTCTTTGTCTCTGTCTCTTCTCTCTCTCCTCTCTATCTCTCTCTTCTCTCTGTCTCTGTCTCTCTGTCTGTCTCTGTCTCTCTGTCTCTGTCTCTCTGTCTCTCTCTCTTATCTTAATAGAGAGACCAGCCCTCTGAAGCATTTGACACTGTTGATCTTATTATCCTCTTAAAGACTCTTTCCTCTCTAGTTTTTCTTAAAGCTTCTCTCTCCTGGTCCTCCTTTCGGTCTGCTCCTTCTGGGTCAAGTTTGTTATATCTAACAACTAGTTGTGAATATCTCCAAAAGCTCTGTCCTGGTTTCTCTTCTCTTTCCCTCTATATCATCTCTGCTGAGCACATCAATTCTCATAGACTCAGTATATCATATGTAATATGCATACATATATCATATATATATACATAGTATATTATATCTATACAGATAATTCCTAGATAGATAGATAGATAGATAGATAATGTAGGTGTATATTTGTTCCTGGTCCCCCTCCCAAAACACAGTCCCATATTAATAGCTGCTTTTTGGACAATTCCATTTGGGCATCTCAGACTCAGCATGTCCAGAACAGTCTTTCCTAACAAACCATCCCCTCATCCCAACTTTCCTGTCATAGTCAAGTACGCTTTCCTTCTCCCAGTTACCCAGGTGACAACTTTAGCACCATCCTTCACTCCCCACTCCTACTCATCCTACATGTATTCCCAGATATATTCCTAAGGAACCTCTGTGTTCTTCAGGTTTCTTCCCCTCCTCCTCCCTTCCCCATCAAAATCTCCTTAAGACTTTGATCTCTGTTTTCTAAGTTTAATTGGCACAAACATATTAATGTACAAGGCTAGAGTGTCCCACCTCCCCTGCCCCCATCTTTCACAGATATCATTTGACTTCTGGTGCCTTTGAGCTCACACCCATCAGAATGGAAGTGGAGATGGACCTGGGAAGGTGCTAGAGGGAGGGTAAGAATGATTTGCTCAAGGGGCAGGTGGTATTTACTTAGCACTCCTATGTCCCCTGGAGACTGAGCCTTCTTACCAGAGCCACAGGTTCAGCTCTACTCTGAGGTGACTGACTGCCCTAAGAGGAGGAGGAGGGAGATAAGCCAGCAGGTCCCAGCCCCAGCCTCAGCCTGCCACCTCCCCCTACTTCAGCAAGCTCTCCTGTGGTTAAAAATAGACTTCAAATGGTAGGCAAAGTCTCCCTCCCAGCTGGACTAGGTTCCGTGACCTCTGGAATGGGACAGGAAGAGGAATGTTACAGGAACGAACTTTCCAAAGTATCTATTTTCCTCCTTCCCCAGAAGAAAAATCTAAACTATTTCCCTACTTAAACCGTGTCTGATATTTTGTCTGTTTTGGGGAGATTTTCCCATTGTTACGGTAATTTGTAATAACTAGAACATTATATCCCAGTTCTCACTGACATTACATGAGCATTGGCAAATTTCCTGATCTCTCTGAGCCTCAGTTTCCACATCCATAAAATTGGGATAATAACACTTTCACTACCAACCTCAGAGTTTCAGGAAAACAGAATTTATTAAGCACCTCACTCTGTGCCAGATCCTGATAATGTAAATACAAAAGTTAAATAATTCCTGCCCTCAAGAAGATTGGGGGACAGTGGTAGTAGAGGGGAGCCAGTCTGAACCAGCCTGAGAAAGTCAATTGAGATGTTTTCAGTGCCTCAGTCACTTACTTACTAGAAAATTTTTCTTATTTGTAAAATGAACTGGAGAAGGAATGGCAAACCACTCCAGTATCTTTATCAAGAAAACCCCAAGTGGGGTCATGAAGAGTTAGACATAAGTGAATAACAACACATTTTCAATGTGAGCACTTACACCTCAACAATCAACAAACTACAAATCAAGGCTTGATTTATTGTTTTGTTGATAATCTAGATTTTAAAAAGTAATAGACAAAATGTCAATAATTTTAATGAAACTTAAAAATTGGGGGGTATACATTTCCCACCCCCTCAGGAGCTGGTTGTTAAACATTTATTAGCATACCCCTGACTGAGTATATTAACAGGCACATATATGCATTCACAAAATATATACAAAATGAATGAAAGTTAATTGGGGTAGGGGAAGGCACTAGAAGCAGGGGGTGATCAGGAAAAGCCAATAACCACTAATGGCTGAGACCTGGTGTTTTGTAGTTTATATAAATAATCCCATAGGCTTAAGGTTCAGAGGGAAATTCTTGGCAGTCCCTGTACAGAGATTGCAGCCGACCTTTATGGGTCTGCTTCGGTATATCAAAGCTGTGACTCTGAATATATTGAGCTATCTCAACAACTATCTCTATTATAGCAATTAAAGGTCCAAGGTTGAACTTCAATCTGCACTTCTTAGAACCTATAACAGGCACTAAATGAAATGGATAATCCAGAAAATGTATTGCTATTCCCCAAAAGTGCTTCCCAGCAAAGCACTTTGTTAGAGTAAAATTAGCCCACCTGCAAGAGAAAGGTCAGAAAGGTTTCAGAAACCAAGTGTTCCCTTTCTTTCTTCCAAAGGAAATGTCACCTTTCATTTCTAGAAGGAAGAAGCTTCTACCCTTCATTTGTAGAAGGAATAGGTTGCAAGGGTGAAGGCTGGAAGAGACCAGAAATGATCTAATCAGATCTGTTTTAACAGAAATGAAGGGCCCACTTGTCTCACAAGTGGGGAGTGAATCTAGGACTTCTGATTTCAGATTCAGGACCTTATCCAGCACACTGGTTGTTGTAAGAAAAAGTATTTTGTATCCTGTCTCTTCTCTCTGAATGACTGTGTGATCTATGTTTCCCTTCTCCCAGCCTCAGTTTATTAATCTTTTACAAGGAGAAGTGAGGGGTATATTATGATCCACAGACCCCTCAAAGGATAAGTGAATAGATTGCAGTGGGACTAATAAACTTGGATGGGAAAAAACTACATCTTCATTTCAGTATAGTTTCCTTTGTAATCCTAGATATTTTATTTTATTTATTTATCAGCAACTTTCTGAGAAAGTCTATAGTGTTCATCAGACTTTCATCAAACTGAGAAGACAAAAAAGTTGAGAACCTTTGTTCTAAATGTTCTCAGCTTTAGCCCAGTAGCCCCAATACCGTCTTGCTGCTCTCCTAATGAGCACAGAGTGGAAGTGGGGGGGAGAATGGGGAGTAACTTAGAGAGATATGAGACTCAATCCCTCTTTCTTTCTACACATCCTTTGCAGCTGTCCTCAGCTATATATAAATATATGTGTGTTGGAAGGAGGAAAGTAAGACCTGAGTTCCATTTGAGATTGTCCCACCCAGGTTTGTACATCTTCTCAGCCCTGCCCTGACTAAACGGTGTTTACAGCAGTTTATAATTTCTTACATCATATCATGTTGGATTGCCTTTATCAGGGCCAAAACATGATTTGGGTCCTTGAAGCTGAGATTCACAGTGGTTTCGGTTCAATTCAATCAGCATTTATTATTGATTAATCATTAATAACAGTAACCACTTCAAATTTATACACAGTGCTTTTGATTTTTTTCAAAGGGCCGACATATTGCCTCATTTTCATAGAGGTATATATCTAGAACCAGGAGGAATCTTGGAGGTCATGTAATCCAACACACTTATTTAGCAAACAAGGAACTGAGGCTCAGGAAGGTAAAATGAATTTTTCACACAGAAAAAAAAAGATTTCTTAACTATTAATTCTAGGGTCCATGGATTAAAATTCCCAAAATCTCTTGGGGAAACTGGAAAGTTTCCCACTAACAATGTAAGAAAAGCTCCAGGGAAATAGCTCTCACACAAGTTGGGGAAGGGATTGAGTCTGGCTGTTGGAATCCAAACCCCCATGTTCCTTCCTTCCCTCCTCCCTTTCCCTCTCAACAGAATCATCAGGTGCAAAGGTTCCGAAAGCTTATCTGTTGGTAGAACATTAAGCTGGTATCACCACTGGACTGGACTGTTCCTCCGTCCTCTCCCCTCCAATCTCTCATAGCTGTCTCTTCCTACACATTAAAAATAAACCTAATTATATAAAATAAAACCAAAGAAAGGTGTAGTCTTGTTGATTATCCTGAATAGAAACCTCCCATTGAATTGGGGGGCAGGGGCAGAATCTAGACTAGGAATCAGATCTGCCCCTAATCTATGTTATGTGGACCTCAGTTTCCACATCCATCAAACGAAGGGCTCAGTGTGATATCGTTGGAAAGGGTCTGTATTCAAATCCCACTTCCTAGCAGTGTGACTTTGGACAAGTCATTTTATTTACTTCTGGACCTCATTTTCCTTGTCTGCAAGATGATTTCTAAGGTCCCGCCAGCTCTGACTTTGTATTATTATCAGATGATCCCTAAGTTCTCTTCTGGATGTTGAGTTTATGTTCCTAAGACTGAAGACTTCCGATATGTCCTAGAACTGTGTCTTTCAAAGCTAGAGATGCCCTGGATGCTGACTCTGTGACTGTGGACGGCAGGTCATCCTTTTCTCTCCTCTGAGCTTCAGCTCCTCCTCTGTAAAGAGGGGCTAATAGGAGTGACATTGCCTACTGGCTGGGATTGTGCTTCGTAGACTTTAAGTGATTGTATTTGCCAGAAAGACTCCACCTTATTCTGGTGTCCAGATTTTGTGGACATCTTCAGCCCTCTTGGGAGCTCCATCCTTTTTATTATTTTAGCATCCTTTCTTTCTTGACTGTCCCTATCATCCCCTTCTCTGGAAATAAAGCTCCAGGACCCTGAGTCTGCAACATCATCATCATTGGCAATAGCAGCAAAAGCAGAGGCTGCTGGGAGAGGGCAAGGCTGCCACACTAACTCAGGCTTAACCCTTCACACCTCACCGGACAAAACTGCTCCGCCCTGGCCCCACACCCTGCTCCGTTGCTCTGACAACCGTCTCCGTAGCGCCCCTAGCCCTTCAGGAGGGGGCACACGGTCCTGAGGAAAGGGGGGGAGCCAGGTCCTGCCAGTCCCATTCAAGCTTATTCTCCAGCAGGTGTGTGTCGGGTAGGGGTGGCTGGGGCATTGTCCAGCTCAGGCTGGGGTCTGAGGCAGTTGACTTTATTGCTGAGCATAAAGGATAATCATTGACCACAACCGTGCCGCCTTGAGCGTCAGCACCCCAGCCCCCCAGGCCCTCTCTGCCAACTGCTAGATTACTTTACAGTCACATAAAAGGGACCTGGGGCTGGCCCCTGGGACTTTGTTCTCCCCAGTAGGGGAGGGGGGGAGGAGACCTTCCTTAGTGACTGGCCTTGTCTTAAAATATTTACTCAGCCCAGAAAGGACTCCGGTCTTTTATTGACCTGCAAGCAGACAATGCCAGCCAAAGCAGGCTTCCCCCTGTGGTCAAGCCCTCTGCCAGGTCAGCGACCCAGAGAAGGGCACAAGGCGCTCATCCTTCCTCCCCCTGCCTCCCCTCTGCCAGGCTGGAGAAGCCCAATTTCCTACTAATCCGGCATTCGAGGCCCTCCTCACTCTTCCACCCTTGTCCAAAGCAGATGAAGGCAGAAAGTCTTGGGGGATAGAGTCAGGAAACCTAGATTGGAGCCCCCTCTGGAGATCTTGTAGTAATCAGTCTCTTTGGACTGACTCCAATCCTGGAGGTGCCCCCCTGCTCTAATGTTCTAGGACCCCGTGGGTTCCTTCTGCTCCAGCCTAAGTGGGCATCTCACTGACCCTTCTGATCCGTTTCCCTATGATGGTTCCCTGCCATGAAATGCCCAATCCTTCAGAACCAGCCAGTTTAATTACTCCCCCATCTTGGGGAAGCTTTCCCAGCCCCCCATATACTGACCTCTCCTTCTGAAGGCCCTGAAGGTCAGCTCTATCCACCATATGCGGAAGGGGCTGCTTCTGCTCTCATGCCTCCATCTTGCCAATCTCTGAGAACCAGAATTCATCCTCGCAGAGCTTGACCCTGGGTCCTCAGACATCAAGTCACCCTTCCCTCCGTACCCCTTCTCATTCAGAATTTAGCTCAGACGGCCTTGACTCACCAGTACCAGGATGGTTCTACTTCCCCTTCTCAAGGAGATTGTAAGCAGTTTCCCTGGAGGAACATATTTTTTATATGTGCATCAAAGGGGTGATTGTTAAGGAGTATAGGGAGTGGGAAAGTACTGGGTCTGAGCCCAGAAGAAGACCTGAGTTCTAGTATTATCCCTGACCCAATCTATGTAAGTATGGGCAGCCCATTGAGTCTCAATCTCCCCATCTGTGAAATGGGAATAACACGCTATCTCACAAGATGGTTGTTAAAAGAACCCTTTGCAAAGCCTTAAGGATAAAGTGTTTTAATGATTCCCAGCTCCCTCAAAGACAAAGCACTGGGTCAGGGACGACAGAACCCCACCTCCCAGGCAGGAAGACTCGGGTGCAAGTTCCCTCTGCACATGCTGACTCCATGACACTGACTAAGTGATTTATTCTCTCATCACCCTCAGGAAACTCTCCAGGATCGTTCATTGGCGAGCAGGTGGCGATCTGCACTGGGAGAGGGAGAGCACTCACTTGGAATTCCCCATGCAAATGAAGTCACAAAATGACAGAAGGGGAAGGAGCAGCTAGATGGCGCCAGAGTCCATTGAGCGCTGGACCTTGAGTCAGGAGGAAAGTTCAAATCCAGTCTCAGGAACTTTTTAGCTTCCTGACCCTGGACAAGTCAAATAACTTCTATTTGCCTCAGTTTTCTCAGCTTTAAAATGGGGGTGATAATAATAGCATAATTATAGATAATAATAATACCTCCCATGGATTGCAGGAAATCAAGGTTAGAAGGGAAGCAATAAGTTGGGGGGGAAAGTTTATATTCAAGGGTTCTGATGAAGGCCTTATTTCTAAAATAGAGAATTGGCTCAAATTTATAAGGATTCGAGCCATTCTGTAATTGATAAATGGTCAAATAATATAAATAAATTTTCAGAGGATGAAATTAAAACCATTTCCAGTCATATGAAAAGGTTCTCCAAATCACTACTGATCAGAGAAATGCAAATTAAGACAACTCTGAGGTACCACTACACACCTGTCAGATTGGCTAAAATGACAGGAAAAGATAACGATGAATGTTGGAGGGGATGTGGGAAAACTGGGACAGTGATACATTGTTGGTGGAGCTGTGAACGGATCCAGCCATTCTGGAGAGCAATTTGGAGCTATGCTCAAAAAGTTCTCAAACTGTGCATACCCTTTGACCCAGCAGTGTTTCTATTGGGCCTATATCCCAAAGAGATCTTAGAGGAGGGAAAGGGACCCACATGTGCAAGAATGTCTGTGGCAGCCCTTTTTGTAGTGGCTAGAAACTGGAAACTGAATGGATGCCCATCAATTGGAGAGTGGCTGAATAAATGATGGTATATGAATGTCATGGAATATCATTGTTCTGTAAGAAACGACCAGCAGGACGATTTCAGAGAGGCCCGGAGAGACTTGCATGAGCTGATGCTGAGTGAAACGAGCAGAACCGGAGATCATTATACACAGCAACAATATTACATGATGATCAATTCTGATGGACACGGCTCTCTGCAACAATGAGATGTTTCAAACCAGTTCCAATTGTTCAGTGATGAAGAAAGCCATATACACCCAGAGAGAGGCCTGTGGGATCTGAGTATGGACCACAACATAGTATTTTCACACTCTCTATTGATATTTGCTTGCATTTTGTTTTCTTTCTCATTTTTTTCCCTTTTTGAGCTGATTTTTCTTGTGCAACATGATAATTGTGAAAATATGTATAGAAAAATTGTGAGGAGAAGGGAGGGAAAAAATTGGAACACAAGGTTTTGTAAGAGTAAATGTTGAAAATCATCCATGTATATATTTTAAAAATAAAAAGCTTTGATTAAAAGAAAAAAGCTCTATTTGCCTCAAATTCCTCATCTATAAATGCCATTTATTTTTAAAAATACACTTACCTCCCAGGGCTGCTGTGAGTATCAAAATGAGATAATCTTCGTAAATCCCTTAGCACAGTGTCTAATACATAGTAGGTGCTATATAAATGTTAATTATTAATTATCATCATCATCATTATTATTATTAATGGCCTTTTCCCAAACTATTTCCTTTTTTAAAAAAAATTACAACCCATTTAAGTAGGTCAGGTTATAAATGTTTTAATTGTACACTATCATTTTCTTGGTTTTATTCTTTTAGCTTTTTGTTCATTTTGATCTCTTCTCTCACAAGCCAGTGGTCTGTATGCAGCAAGACAGTTGATTCAGGAATGATTCCCACATCAGTAGTAAGGTATATCTTATCCAATCAAAGATTATCAAGTTCATTTTTTTTTGTTATTGATTTAGCATTGATCCTGTCAAGTACTTTCTGAGTCTTTTCTCAAGTATCCATAATCAGATAAATTAGAAGTATAATGTTTCTGCTAGTTAACAAGTCTTTGGCTTCTGTCATTCCTTCCTCCTGAATTTTATCTTCCAACATATTTTTCTCATATATTCTAAAATTTGCAAAAATTACATGTACACTGAAGATAATTTGGTGAAGGTATTAGCAAGCATTTGGGAGGCTTTCAAAAGCAATATTCCACAGTAGACCACAGCATTATAGCATCAAACAATTGATTGAAATACAAGATTTCACTGTATTTCATTTTTAAAGGAAAAAAAGTAATTTGATTTAATAAAACAAAATGCAAGCCTAATGGCTTCAACAAGGTGTTTTCCATATATGTGTCCAAGTTTTACAAGATTCCTGGAGGAATATAATAAAAGCCATAGCTTTGTTCAATTATCTTTGACTGTTAATATCATGCAAGAGATAAGGAAGAGAAATCTGTTCACCAGGAATGCCATGGAGCATCAAGCAAGCATTGTGTGTCAGACCCCTTGGAAGGTGGCAAGGAGACACAAAAATGAAACAATCCCTGCCTTCAAAGAGCATACATTTTAACAGAAGAGAGAAGATTTATGTATACAAATAAACACAAATCCCACACAAAGCGGATTTCAGGTAGTAGAGCAGGGGGCTTAAAGGGTGGAAAGGCTCTAAAATTTGGGGGAACCACAAAATGCCTCAGGCAGAAGACAGTGCTTGGGTTCAGTGTTAAAGAAAGTTGGGGCAATGTCGGGGAAGGAGAGCATCCCAGGAAAAAGGGAGATAGGATGCTGTGTAGAAAGAATGACAAAGTCAGCACGCTAGCATGTGGAGAGGAATACTGTGTATCAAGGCTGGAAAGGCAAGAGGGGAGACCAGACTGAAGAGAGATTCCTTATAGATGGGGAGGTCTTCCGATGTTTTTGCTGTTCACATCAACTCCTGGAATGTTCAAGAGCTTCCTAAATGAGATTTAGAATCTCTCTAAAGAACTTAAATATAGGAAAAAGCAAATGGATGAAAAATACCTATTTTCCAGACTATTTTACACAGTTGAGTGGACAACCTATGAAGCCCTCTCCTCTCCCTCTTCCCTTTCCTCCCTCATCCCTCTCTTCCCCTCTTCTCTCTGTCTCTCTGTCTTTCTCTGTGTCTCTCTATCTGATTGTCTCTCACTCCTATCCTTACTCTTTCTGTGTGTGTGTGTGTGTGTGTGGTGTGTGTGTGTAAGTTAGACAAAAGCTACAAATGAATTGGGCTCTGAATTAAAAAAAGAGACAAATCAGCTAGAATGTCTTTTGAGAAATTACAAAATTATTTAAATGACCCTAAACTTCTTCCTGAAACAAAGGCCCAATTTTTTTACACTAATATTCTTTTGGTAGTGGTATATGGCCCTAGGCCAGGGAACACTGCAGTCCAAGAAGAGTTAAGACTGAGAATGATCCATAGTGTATGAGAACAGACCACAAAACACTTCCAACAAGGAATTTGAGCCAGGTCCCAATTAATTTGTACTACAAATCCCATGAAGTGATTGAATTATTTGAATTGTAACTACATATTTTTTCATTGGGCTGGAATCAATTACCATGTATTACATAATTATAACTTCGAATAGTTTAAATTTAAATACATTCGACCACTTCACAGGATTCATTGTTCTCCCTAATTGGGACCTGGCTGAACCACCAAGAAGCATCATAAGGGATTTCATCAGAGAAATGTATGATTAAAAATAAGATCAGCTGGTTAGTACTAAGAGTGAAGGATAACTGATGTACAACTATTCTGATGCTATCAAGAGAAATGGAGAGAATTCCTCTGGAATGAGATGGACTTTATGGAACCCAAGTGGATAGTGATGAAGACTAACTGCCAGAGAAGGGAATTGTCACTGTTAGTGCAGGTCCACAAACCCGTTTAAAACTTATGTCTCAGAGAGGTTCCTAACATTGATAGTGTCACTTGGCCAGTCAGAGGCAGCTCTTCCTGGATCCCATGTCATCCCTCTATCCATTGTGCCATGTTGTGGCAAACTCAATGGGAGAACATAGGAAAGAGTAACCAAGGATGGGTAAATGTGAATAGGTTTGTAGGATTGTAGGAAATACTTATATGAGTGAGATCACAACTTCATTTGGCTATTGAGAGAAAAAAACTTTTACTTGCTTAAATTTGGTAGTAGAATCCATAGATGGCTACAGTGGTACTTGAGATGACATATTTCTATAGGGGAAGTCTTTCCAAAGCTGAAAGAGTTTTCAGAACTGATGGGTTATACTTGATTTCTTTATATATACTTCCTATTTCCTCGGGGGAAGTGACCTAGGCTTAGAGAAGTGATCTAAAGCAAGTCATTTAATTTTCCTGGCCTCAGTTTTCTTAATCTGTAAAATGGGCATATTAGATACGACCTTGACACTTCACCATGTTGCCAGGAAGATTTTCAAAATAAATAAATGCATAGAAAGGGAATATAAGAAGAAAGGGGGCCTCTCAGTAACAGATCTCAACCTAGACTACAAAACAGTAATCATCAGAAACATCTTGGTATTGGCTAAAAAATAAAGTGGTTGGTCAGTGGAACAAATTAGGTCCACAACATACAGAAGTAAACAAACACAGTAGTGTGGACCCCAATGATTTGAGTAAAGTCCCTCTATTTAAGAAAAACTACTAGGAAAATTGGAAAGCACCTTGACATAAATTAGGTATAGCCACCATACTATATGCAGTGATAAACTCTAAAATGGTACTTGCCTTAGATATAGAAAGTGACTCCATAAGCACAGCAGAGGAGCAAACTATCTTTCATAACTATGGTTAAGACAAGAATTCATAATCAAACAGATAATAGAGAGGTTCAGAGAAGGTAAAATGGGCAGTTTGGGTTGTATAAAATTTCAAAGCTTTTGCAAAAACAATCAATCAAAAGAAAAACAGGTAGCGAGGGGAAAATTTTTGCTGTTTCTTTAATAAAGGCTTCATATCAAAATGTATAAGGAATTTATTAAAATGTATAAGATTAAGAGCCATTTCCCAACAAAGAGTCAAAGATATGAACAGGAATAAATCCAAACCACCAACCACTATATTTTGAAATGCTCCTTTTCACTAATAACTAAAGAAGTACACATTAAAGCAATTTTGAAGTTCTACCACCTATCCATCAATTAGCAAAGAGGACAAAAGAGGAAAATGATAAATGTTGGAGGGGCTACAGAAAAACAGGTATACTAGTGCATTGTTGGTGGAGCTGTGAATTGAATTAGACATTCTGGAAAGTATTTTGGAACTAGGTTCCAACCTAAAAGTTACACAACTGTACATACCTTTTGACCTATTAATATCCTTTTTAGGCTTAAACCCCAAAGATAATAATAATAATAATAATAACATTTATGTAGCACTTGCTATGTGCTAAGCACCTTATAATTATTATTTCATTTGCTCCTTATAATAATTCTGAGTGGTAGATGCTACTATTAACCCTATTTCACAAATGGGGAAACTGAGGTGGGTTAAGTGATTTTCCCAGGAGGACCCAACTTGTATCTGATATTGAATTTGAACTCATCTTCCTAAATCAAGGTCTAGAATTGTATCCACTGTGCCAAATAGCCTTAATCAATGAGTGTGTTGTTGTCTCAGTCAAACTGAAATTTTGTTGAATTCTTTTACTTCAAAAAAGAAAAGATTTCCCACTGCATCCAGGGCCATCTACAGTCGTCCTAATCTATATCTTATCACTGGACTCAGATTTCCTACAGTTCAGATCTCAAGCTATTCACAGCTACCCTCTCTTTGGGACTCTTTCCTATGTCCTCCTATTAATGTGCAATGCAACATAGCACAATGGATAGAGGGATGACATGAGAGCCAGAGGAGAGAATGAAGTTGGTAACTTTGCACAGCCTCTCCTCACTTAAATCTGATTCATTTTCACATCATGGCATTACATCCCTGATATAATGGTCACCTCAAGAATGAAGAACAAACAACAATACCTAGCTGCCACAGAGATCAAATAAAGATGGAAATGATTTATTGATATTTTAGCAGCTTTTTTCATAGTAGTCAAATGCCAAAAACTAAGGGAGTATCTTTTTATTGGGGAATAGCTAAACAAATTATAGTATATGAACAGAACAGAATATTATTGTGCTGTAAGAAGGGATCAATTCAACAATTTCAAAAGAAACTGGGAAGATCACTCCAAATTGATAGAGAATGAAGTTAGCAAAACTAAAATAATTTATACGAGGATCACAAAATAATAGACAAAAATAGCATTGAAAGGCTTTAGAATCAATGCAATAATAACCAGGACTAATGATTAAACATGATACCTAACTCCTGCCAAAGAAGTGATAGACTTCAGATGCAGAAGCAGATAACATTTTTGGACATGGCCAATGTGAAAATTTGCTTTGCTAGACCAGGCATTTTTATTATGTTTCATTTTTGAAATGTTCAATAAAATTTCATTTAATGCTTATTATTTAATTGGGAAAAAGAAAGAAGAAAGTGAGAATAAATGCTTGCAAAAATAAATAATTTTTAAAAGCTATTCTAAAAGAATGCAAAAGCTTTCATTAAAAATATGAAGGCAGATTGGAAAATGTTAAGTTCTATTTTAAAAAATCACTGGTTCTATTATTGTTGCTTGGTTTTGGTTTTAGTTTTGGCTTTGATTTTGGTTTTGGACCAGACCTGTGATTTCATTTCTGTAGGAAATTCCCAGTGAGGAAACTCCCTCTACAAATTCTGACTGCCACCTGCTCTGCAATTTAGAGTGTTAAAGAGCTCCCTGTTATAAAAAGATATGAACCAATTTTCCCTATACTTATAAGAAGTGAACTTGAACCCAGGTCTTCCTGACTAACATTTTCTCACAAATTCCTCTCTTGTTATGAATACTATAATTTATTTGTGTTCCTAATTATCCCCTATATGCCTAGAAATAATTATCAGTCAGTCAACAATCACCAAACATTTATTAAGTACCTACTATGCACTAGACACTGTAGTGGGGGGGTGATACAATGGTGAAGGGATACAGTGACAAAAAATAAAATAAAATGAAAACTCCCTGCCTCAGGGCCTCCATTCTAGTGGGACCACCCTGCATTACTTCTCATTCACTGCTTCACTCTTGTGTGAATTATTCCTCTATCTGCCTCCACTTGAGGATCTGTTTTTTTCATTCCTCTCTTGTACTTCCCCATATGGAGGCTCCATATTCAGGATTCTAAGTTTCTCTCTCTCACTCACCTAAACACAAGGGAAGGCCCCAGAGAGAAAGTGGCTAGTATGGATTGGGCCACAAGCAGGAGGAGACGTCAGAAATAAAGGGGAATGTGGGTATTTCTAGGAGCAGAGATTGTAGAATAGAGATGGGTTATAGAACAGCAAGATGGCAGGGTGGAAATGCTATAAGCTCATTGAGAACAGAAGCATGGATTGTTTTCCAATTTCTTTGTAGCCCCAGCCTGAGCTTTGTGCCTTATGCATAGTAAGTGCTTTTTACAAATTCTATTTCATCCTTACATAATTGTCTCAGAATCAAGCATTCTGTTTTAGACTCCTAACCAAGACCATCACTTAACCATGTGGAGCCACAATTTCCTGATCTGTTAAATGATAACAATAATACTTTTAACCTGGAAAGACTTTAATAAACTGATGCTGAGTAAAGTGAGCAGGACCAGGAGAACATTATATACAGCAACATTGTGCCATGATGATCAGTGTTGATATACTTTGCTCTTCTCAGCAATACAATGATCTAAGACACTTGTCATGATGGAAAATGCTATCCACATTTAGAGAAAGAACTAGGGAATCTGAATGCAGACACTTTTTGGTTGTTTTGTCTTTCTTATGGTTTTTCCCTTTTGTTCTGATTATTCTTTCACAACATGACTAATGTGGAAATATAATATGATTATACATGTATAACTTATTGCAGATTGTTGTCTTGGGGAGAGGGGAAGGAAGGAAAGAGAAAAAATGGAAATCACAATTTTATAAAAATAAAAAATATATAAAAAATAAAAATAAATAAAAATGAAAATGAAAACTACTAATTTTTTTAATTTTAAAAATAATAATAATATCTTCTACCTGATAGGGTGAGGAAAGTGGTTTCTTCATTCTATAAATGTCAGTTATATTTATTGGGCTTCCCCATGCAAGTTTCAGAACCAAACTAAAACAGAGTGACCAGGGCTTTGATTTCTTTCTTGCAACAGAGGTCTGGCCTACCATCCCACAATGCTTCTTTTTTTAATTTTTAATAATAATTTTTTGTTTTCAAAATACATGCAAAGATAGCTTTCAACATTTACCCTTGCGAAATCTTGCGTTCCAAATTATTCTCCTTCCCTTCCCTCTACCTCCATTCCCCTAGACAACAAGTAATCCAAAATAGGTTAAATGTGTACAATTCTTCTAAACATATTTCCACATTTATCATGCAGCACAAGAAAAAATCAGATCAAAAAGGGAAAAATGAGAAAAAAGCAAGAAAACAACAAAAAAAGTAAAAATACAATGTTATGATCCACACTCAGTTCCTATGATTCTCTTTCTGGGTGCAGATAGCTCTCTCCATAACAAGTCTACTGGAATTGGTTTAATCACTTCATTGTTGAAAAAAGTCATCCATCAGAATTGATCACCACATAATCTTGTTGATATATATAATGATCTCCTGGTTCTGCTCACTTCACTTAGCATCAATTCATGTCAGTCTCTCCAGACCTCTCTGAAATCATCCTGCTGATTATTTCTTATACAACAATAATATTCCATAATATTCATATACCATAATTTGTTCAGCCATTCTCCAATTGATGGGCATCCATTCAGTTTTCAGTTCCTTGCCACCACAAAAAGGGCTGCCACAAACATTTTTGCACATGAGCATCCTGCAGTCCTTTTGAGAGTCCCATACCTTCTTCACCTGATACCATGGCCCATACCCTACCACAAGGGCTGGATCAGATTTAACATCATCTCCTTTTCCAGAAGGACTACTCTTTCTGTCCATTTCTCCTTGGTACCAGAAGTCCTAGTCAGTACTTTGGATCTGTTGGTTTCTGTCCTGGTTTCTCCAAGGCCTAAGCAGAAGATACAGTATCATCCCCACAAAGAATCCATCAGGAAGCAAAAGATACTATTCCCAACTCAAGGACATATTATACCTAAGAATATCAGGCCACCCAAGAAGGGAATTCCAGGCAAGGAATACTGTGCTGGAGAGATTTCCCCATTATTGTAGAAGCTCCCAGAAATGGGAGAATACTTTTTTTTTCTTGGGGAACTTGAAGTCATGTATTTTGGGATCAGAGGCTCTTTCCATAGCAACAGTCCCAAATGGCCAAAAATATGTGGAAAGATGTTAGAGTTTACTAAATAAATCAGGACAACTACTCATATTGCCCCAGAATCAAAACCTGAGAGCTCTGGGCTCTCTTGCTATCTCTGAGGACCTGCTCATACCTGTCCCCCACACAAATCACTTACCTCTTTTCTGAATCCATCAATCAAAGCCTTTCCTGAAGACTAAAGGAGAATAATTTATGTATAGTACTTTTAAGTTTGATAAGTTTTCCAATATTCACCTTAAATCTCAGATTCCTGTAAGAGAGTTGCTACTATATAGCAGAAAAGTATAGATGAGAATACTGAAACCCAGAGGGGTTCTGACCAGCCCAGGATGATGGAAATTGATAAAATGAAAAATGCGCACAGGGGAAAGGTTTGAACCTGGGTTTTCTCAAATCTATATTTAGCACATGTCACTCGTGGATCCTGAAGTCAGGAAGACCCAAATTTAAATCCTGAATCAGATACTAGTTGTGTGACCTTGGGCAACCTCTGTCTCAGTTTTTTCATCTGTTAAAGAAAATGGGGATAACAATAGCATGTACCTCCCAGAATTGTTGTGAAGATCAAATGAGATATTTGTAAATATAAATAAAAAATAGCACAGTGCCTGGTATATAGTAGGTGCTATATAAATGCTGGCTGTTATAAAGGGAACAAGTAAGTGTAAGTGCTAGTGTCCTACCTTCTATTTACTCTTTCTCTGTTTCATAAGTACTTAATCATTCTCTCTCCCTTTGGAATATTAGCCTTTTGAAGGCAAGGATTGATCAATAAGTGTGGTCTGAGTCCCTCAGGAGATGGGGTACTTTAGGTGACTCGGCAGAGACCAGGAGTGCTGGAGAAGGCTGCATGGGGCGGGGGTCCAAGCTGGAGGGCTAAGGCTTCCATGGATGGAGAACGGCATGCTCCAGATGGGCTAGAATGGTCTGGCTGAGGGTTTGTCGGGGAGGGTAATGAGAGCTAAGGCAGAGTGGCTCGGGACCTTTCTCTCTGACGGGTCCATCCCCAAGGCAGGAATCCTCAAATCCCATTGGTCGGGCACGGGCTCCAGGTGGTCCTGGCGGGAGGGGAAAAAAGGATTGTTTGGTTAGAAAATGGCCAGCACACACACACACAACCACACACACACACAACCACACAATCACACACACAAGTACACACACACAACCACACAATCACACACATACACAACCACACAATTACACACACACACACAATTAAAACAACACACATTAAAGTAGACTCACTCAGAGACATAGCTATATATATCCCCAAACACACACATAAACTCAAACAGAAAAGAGCTGGACAAAGACTTTGTCCACAGCCTAAGACACTCATAAAATGACAAGTGAATCGTGATGAACTGGAAGTGAAATTCGGGGTGGGAGGAAGCTCGGACAGGGCATCAGGTGTGACATGGCTCCAGTTAGAATCAGTTGCCTCTAGAAATTTACTTTCAAAAAAACTTTACCCCTAGGGAAGGAAGGGGCTGGGGTGGGGTACAAACATGCTTGGGTGTTCCCATGCAGGTGTATGTGATGGTGCATTTGAGTATGAATGTTTCTGCATGTGCCTTTGTTGTTTTTCACCCATATGTCCCCCATCCCCCATTCCTAACTATACAAGTGATGAGTTGGAGCCTCAGTTTCCAAATCTGTGAAATGAGGATAATGATATTCCCCCCCTTGCCCATTTCTCCCCTACCTCTCCCCTTCATACACTCACACAAGGATGCTCAAAAGTTTTAATAAGACGATGTCTGTAAAATTCCTTCCTATATAATGACAAGGTGAGCTGCCCCTGGAGGAAGTCCTGTGGTCCAACATGCATACATCATGACTCCAGGGATCAGCCCAACCTGAGGGGGCCCGGGACCCCCAGCTCTCCTTTCTCTGCTTCACCCTCAGAACAACCCCCAGGGAACCAAGCCCACCTGGAGCCCAACCCTCCCGCCAAGCCCTTCCTCTCCCCCCCGCACCCCCAGCAAGGCTCCCCCCGCCAGACTCCCTCGATAACATCAGCCCCACAAGAATCTAGGTCATCCTGCTTATCTCATGGTGAAACTGAATCCATCTAGGAATCCAGCCTTGACTTCAGTTGCACATGTAAATCACAACCATATTTCATGCTTAAAAATGGGTCCAGTGGGAAGGATCGGGAAAGAGGAAAAACCCCAGGGACACATTGGCTTGGGGTTGGAATGCAATTTATTACCAAATAATTATATGTTATCTATGGGTCCAGATCATAACTTGAGTATGTGTAGCAGGGAGAGGCGGCCTTAAGTATTTCCTAACCCCTGTTACCAGCTTTTTCCAACTGCTTTTGTAGCAAGAACTTTACAGAGTTCTTAGTAGCTGTGCAGGGAAACCATCACGTAAATATGGGGATGGAAGGAGAGACAGAAACAGGATAGACAGAAACCTAAAAAGCAAATCCTGTCTAAATCTCTAAGTGAAGGAAGAACAATTAGCAAAAATGTACTCTATGTTTCTGTTAAACCTTCGCCTTCTGAAGCTAATTGTAAGATGTTCTGCTTCTATTACAGCACTTTGCTTATAACAGTGTTTGCTGAGCCAAACTCCCTGATTTAAAACATTAACACACTAAACCTATATTTTTTTATCCTAAGGATAAATTAAGGTAGAGGATATAACTTAAGAGGCAATTTGATAGAGAAAAGCCAACCTAACTCAAAGTGAAAGAACAATTAGCAAAAATATAGATGAAAAGTTAGGGTATATGAATGTAATGGAATATTCTATAAGAAATGATCAGCAGGATGATTTCAGAAAGGCTGAAGAGATATAAAATGATGCTAAGTGAAAATAAAAAGCTATTATTTAAAAATATTTTTAAATATAGATTATGCTTCTGTTTATCCTTTTCTTCCCAAGGATAATTCTAAGTTTTTTGGCAGCTATTAGAGAGCATTTAGCTTATAAGATTCTGTTTGTTGAGCCATTCTACTGTTCATCATCTTCTATGGCTCCATCCTTCTCTCTACCCCTTGGAATTACTGTTTTTCTTCAAAGCTAAGTTTAAACAAGTCTTCTGTGAAAAGGAAGAAAGAAAGAAAGAAAGAAAGAAAGAAAGAAAGAAAGAAAGAAA
>JAJPUD010005873.1:47669-67434 GCA_023553655.1 Myrmecobius fasciatus
AAGAAAGAAAGAAAGAAAGAAAGAAAGAAAGAAAGAAAGAAAGAAAGGAAGGAAGAAAGAAAGAAAGGAAGGAAGGAAGGAAGGAAGGAAGGAAGGAAGGAAGGAAGGAAGGGAGGAAGGAAGGGAGGAAGGAAGGGAGGGAGGAAGGGAGGGAGGGAGGGAGGGAGGGAGGGAGGAAGGGAGAGAGGGAAGAAGGGAGAGGGGAGGAAGGAAGGAAGGGAGGAAGGGAGAAGGAAGGAAGGAAGGAAAAAGAAAGGAAGATGGAGAGAGGGAGGAAGGGAGAGAGGGAGGATGGGAGAGAGGGAGGAAGGGAGAGAGGGAGGAAAGAAGGAAGGGAGAAGGAAGGAAGGAAGGAAAAAGAAAGGAAGAAGAAGGGAAGGAAGGAAGAAGAAGAGAAGAAGGAAGGAAGGGAAGGAGAGAGGGAGGGAGGAAACGGAGGAAGGAAAAATAAAGGAAGAAGAAGGGAAGAAGGAAGAAAGGGAAGGAGAAAGGGAGTAAGAGAAGGAGGAAGGAAAGGGAGGAAGGAAAAAAGAAAAAAAAAGAAAGAATATTTGAAAGCTTTTTCCTTCTTCCCTCCTCACAGATGCCTTCGGTCATGATCTCCTCCTTTATATGAAGAGGTAGCTGTTCTCTTTGTCAAGGCAAACTCCTCCATATGTCTAAATGATCCCATTCCATCCCATTTTCTCCAGCACATTGCCCTTTCTATCATTTCCATCTTCTCACTAATCTTTAATCTTTTGCTGTTTAGTAGCTGCTTCCTTTCTGCCATGTCTCCCTTATCCATCCATCCTCACTTGCATCATCCATTATTATCTCCTTTTGTGTCTAAATTTCTTGAGAAAACCATCTACAGCAGCTGCCTCCACTTCCTTTCCTCTCATTCTCTTCTAAAACTCTCTAAAGTCTAGTTTCCTTCCATGACATTCAGCTGAAATTTCTTTCTCTGCAGTTGCTAATGATCTCTCAGTTGTCAAATCCAAGTGCCTTTTCTCAATCTCCATCCTTCCTAACTTGCAGCCTTTGATACTATTGACCCATTTCTCCTCCTTAATATTTCTTCTCTTTAAGTTTTCATGACTCTAACTCTTTCCTGGCTCTCCTCCTCTTGATCCGACCACTCCCATCTTCATCCATCATCTCTCTACTTGGTGATCATATCAATTCCTATGGATTTATTTACCATCTCTGTTCTAAAATCTAGTTTTCCAGCTCTTATCTCTCTTATGATCTCCAAATCTATTCAGAGGATCATCTGAAGATGCTGGAAGAAGAGCTGCCCTGACTCTAAGAATAAAGAAAGGTAAGGGTCTCTTGGGTTACATGCCATCTTGAGAAGGGAACACTCAAGATCCTGACTGACTCCTGGTTGCCTTAAGCTACCAGATGAAAGTCAAAAAACATGTTTTTTTTTTTTATTATTTCATTGGTTTAGGAAACTCTTCACAAGGAAATCCCTTCCACTGATTTTGGAGTCTTTGGGAGTTTCCTGGAACACTAGGAGGATTTAAGTATGTTGGCCAGGGTCACATAATCATTACGCATCAGATGTACTACTATGCATCAAGGTCTTCCAGACTCCAAGGCCAGCTCTCTATCCATTACACTATGCAGGAAACATTATTTGAGTTTATGTGATTCTAAGAAAGTCAGATTCTTGCCACCTTCTCCAAGCATCTTGCTGTTTCCACAGGGCAAGCAGAACACAGCAGAGCAGAAAGAATCTAGACAGTCATCCAATTTAGGAGAAATGAGATAGAAGACTCAAAAGATGACAAGAAGCAGTCCTAATAAACAAGAAAGTGGTTCTGATGGAAAGTCAGAGGCAGCTATCCTAAGATAAATTTACCTTGAATGAGTGGGGTGACATGGACCTGAACTTAGACTTGGAAATGAGCTTAGAGATCATGTAATCTAGCTCATTTTTATGACCCTGAGTCCCAGGTATTACTCTCATTGTTCCCTCCTGCTTTCATCAACTTACCACTGTATTTCCACTATCTTCAGGCCAGGTCATCACCTCTCTAGAGCATTGTTTCTATAGGTACACCATTTTGAGAATGGCCCTTCAATGTAAGTGGCCCTCAAGTTTGTGGGTGCTTTAGGCCAGTACTTCTCAAAATGTGGTTCAGAGAATCCTGGGGACTCTGAAACCATTTCAGAAGGTCTACAAATATAAAATTAGTTTTAATTTCTAATAAGGTAAATACTTATAACCCACCTAAACAAAAATTCTTTGGACAGATTCTCAATTATTTTTAATAATATAAAGATATTGCAAACAACAATTTGAGAACCACTGCTTAGGCTTTTCTCTCTATTGATTATCACATTCACTTCCATGATTTTAATAACTTTTTTTTTTTGGCTGGGGCAATTGGGGTTAAGTGACTTGCCCAAAGTCACACAGCTAGGGAATGTTAAGTGTCTGAGACCAGATTTGAACTCAGGTCCTCCTGACTTCAGGGCTGGTGCTCTATTCACTGCGCCATCTAGCTGCCCCATGATTTTAATAACTAAATAAATGTCTCTCAGATCTAGATATCCAATCATAATCTTTCCAAGGAATTCCAGTTTTATCCCTCCAAATGTCTGAAGGACATCTCCACCTGAAAGTTCTCAAATTCAATGTTAAATGAATGTCCAAAATATAATTCATCTTCCTACCTAATTCTAATCCTCTTCCAATTTAATCTATTTCTTGATGAACAGGAGAATTTCAGAAAAAGCTGGAAGACTTGCATGAACTGATGCAAAGTGAAGTGAGCAGAACCAGAAGAACACTGTACAAAGTAACAGCATTATTGCTGATGGTAAACTTACCTTTTCTCAGCAATATACTGACCCAAAGCAATTCCAATAGACTTGTGATTAAAAAATGCTATTCACCTCTAAAGAAAGAACTGATGGGATCTGAAGGTAGATCAAAGCATATACTATTTTCACTTTATTTTTTCAGTTTTTTTCTTTTCTTCTGTTTCTTCTTTTACAACATAACTAATATATAAATGTTTTACATGATAACACACATATAAATTTATATCAAATTGTTTACTTTAGAGAGGGGGATGGGGATGAAAGAAGTGAGAAAATTTGGAACCCAAATTTTTTTCAATGAATGTTAAAAATTATCTTTACATATAATTAGGAAAAATAAAATACTATTTAAAGGAGGAAAAACAAATTAACCTATTTCTGTTGATTGCACCACTGTCCTTCCCAAATCACTGCAGGTTCAAAATTCAGAAATTCTCTTTGACTCTTCCTTCTCTTTCACTATCTCCCTATATCAATCAATTAATCAGCAACTATTTAATAAGCTCCTACTATGTGTTACTCCCTGTGCCAGGTACAGTGTAGAAAAAATTGAAGTAGTTCTTGGTCAGGGAGAAGAATAGCCTGGCTGGGGTAGAAGGTATATGATGGGAAACACAATTTTATGGAAAGCAGACTTGTACACTATCATCCCATCTCACCTAGTACCATGAAAAGCAGTTAGCCAGGTTTAAATAAATGTATTCAATTCAAGGAGTATTAAAGTTTGCAATTCATTTAAAACCAAAAATTCAATTTTTTTTTCAGTTAAATTCCACAGAAACAAAGATTGTCAGAACAGGAAGGAAGATTATCAGTTTTAACCCATCTTACAGATCAGAAAATCAAGGCTCAAAGAAAGACAGTGAATGATGGTAGAACAAGCTCCTCATCAGTTTCTGCATTCTTTTGTAAGGATCCTCTAACATCTCAAGGGTCTTCTACACATGTCAGGAATGGAAAGGACATTAACTTAAATAGGCAACTCTTCCTATTATGTTCCTGAGGACAGAAACTGTATTTTATCTTTTTCATTATCCCCAGCCTTAGCCTAGTACTGGGTACATAGTAAGTGCTTCATAAATGTTTATTGACTAACTTACTAATTGATTAGAGGGCATAGTGGAAAATGCACTAACTTAGAGACAAGAAAGAATTGAGTTTAAATCCTGCCTCATATATACACTTACTGAGCAAATCACTTAGCCTCTTCCAGCCTCAGTTTCCTCACCTGTAAAATGGCAATAATAATAACATCCACTCATAGTTGTGAGAAAATAATAATATATGTAAAGTGTTTTTGCAAACTTGAAAGTAACTGGTGGATAAACAATAGCTATTTATTAGTAAGTCATTTATTTGTCAATAAATCAAAGCTCTTTTTTTGCCTAGAAGATGAGAGGTGGGCTGAAAATTGTCCTAAGAGTAAGTTCTTCCTTGTTCTCCAGCTCTCTTCATTCTGCTCTCTGTCTCCTTGGTCTCTATCTGCCTTTCAAAGCCTTTGAGTTATAAATAGCAGGCCTGCCAAGTGCCTCTTCTATAGCACTCAGGACTCAGGGGTGTGAGGGTAGGGAGCCAGTGTGTGCCCCCCCTGCCTGCTTTTGGAAGGTGGAGGGGAACGGCGGAGAGGGGGAGGAGGGAAGGATCTGCTTCTGTGTGTCTGTGTATCTCAGTACGTGAGTGGGGTGGAGTGTTTGTACAAATGGATGCTGTGGGTAAGAAGGTCTGCAGAGCTATGGTGGGAGCAAATGTCTATAAGAGTATGAATGTCAACCTCTGGGAAGCCTCTGTGTCTATCTCCCTATGAAAATGGAGAGAGGGAAAGAGAGAGGGAAAAGGAGGGAGAGAGAGAGAGACAGAGACAGACAGAGACAGATACAGAGAGACAAAGAGAAAGAGACAAGAAAAAGGAGAGAGACAGAGAGATAGACAGATGGACAGAGAGACAGACACAGGCACAGAGACACACAGAGAGAGACAGAGACAGAAAGAGAGAGACAGAGACAGAAAGAGAAAGAGAGAGAGACAGACAGAGAGACAAAGAGAGGCAAACAGGCACAGACACAGAGACACAGAGACAGAGAAAGAAAGGAGGAGGGAGAGAGACAGAGACAGAGAAAGACAGACAGAGATGGGGAAAGGAGAGAGTATTGTCTGGATAGCTCTAAGGGATGAGGTGGGGTGACAAGGTGTCTCCCTATACCCTAGCTGGGTACCTCAATGCAGAAAGGGGAAGGGGTGAGGATGGGAGGGTCTTCCACCTTTCCACAGAAGTGAAAGTGCTTACATTTACAAGTCTTCCCTCAGGCACCACTAATCCGGGCCCTCCCTTCTCACCCTCAAGATCCCAATTCCCCTGAGGGAAGTCAAGTGGATTATGAATAAAGCCCCAAGCCTTTGTGGTGGGTTGTCTGGGGAGTGTATTACTTCCAGACTCTGTGGTCCCTGGGAGAGAGAGCTCAGCTTTTGTCTCCCAAGGTCAGGGAGGGCTCACTCCCTCTCTTCTATTCACTTGGGACCCGGGAAGTACCAGAGGGCTGGGGCAGTTCCCAGAAGAACCTTGAAGGGAATGGATGAGTGGGAGGTGGGATGTCAGGAAAATATTTCCAACAATGAAAGAAGCCCAAAAGTGGCTGCCCCAGGGAGAAGCTCACCCTCCTTAGAGGTCTCAAGCAGAACTGGACTATCAGGTGTCCAGTATTTTAGAAGGTGTTCTCTTTCCCATATGGCCTCATGTCACTGAGGTCCCTTCCAACACCCAAATGTTGAGATTTTGTCTCTTGATTCCAAATCATTAATGGTTGATTATCCCACTGAGCTGCCTTTCCTATGGTCACTTCCCCAAAATCTGGGTCCTGAGGCTCTGAATCCATTTAGTTCTTGGTTATTCCCTGGGCCTTTCCTGGTGTGTTCTTTGTTTCTCAAACACCTACCACAATGTGGGGTGGTGATAGGGCAGGGAGAGAATAAATTTTTATACAGTGTCCACTAAGTGCCAGGCTGGACAGCTAAGTGCCACAGACCTGGAGTCAGGAAGACTCATCCTGAGTTCAAATCTGGCCTCAGACACTTCTGAAGACACTGGCAAAGTGGCTTCACTCTGTCTGCCTCAGTTTCCTCATCTATAAAATAAGCTGGAGAAGAAAATGGCAAACGATTCCAGCATCTTTGCCAAGAAAACTCCAAATGGAGTCACAAAGAATAGTACACAGCCAAAAAATGACATGTGCCAAGTATTGTGCTAAATGCTTTTATAAATATTATCTTAATGCTTGCTGTCTTGGGGAGGAGGAGAGGGGGAGAAAGGGAGAAAAATTTAGAACATAAAGTTTTGCAAAGATGAATGTTGAAATCCTATTATAAGCAAATGAGAAGAACATAGGATAGTTTACCTTTCAGACCTGTGGAGAAGGAAGGAATTTGCATCCAAAGAAGAAATGGAACTCTTAATTGAACACCAGATAGATAATTTTGATTATATTAAGTTAAAAAGTTTTTGTACAAACAAAACTAATGCAGACAAGATTAGGAGGGAAGCAATAAATTGGGAAATCATCTTTACATTTAAGGGTTCTGATAAAGGTCTCATTTCTAAAATATATAGAGAATTGTCTCATATTTATAAGAATTCATGCCACTCTCCAATCGATAAATGGTCAAAGGATATGAACAGACAATTTTCAGATGATGAAATTAAAACTATTTCTAGTCATATGAAAAGGTGCTCCAAATCATATTGGTGGCCAGAGAAATGCAAATTAAGACAACTCTGAAGTACCACTATACACCTGTCAGATTGGCTAAGATGACAGGAAAAGACAATGATGAATGTTGGAGGGGATGTGGGAAAACTGGGACACTGATACATTGTTGGTGGAGCTGTGAACGGATCCAACCATTCTGGAGAGCAATTTGGAACTATGCTCAAAAAGTTATCAAACTGTGCATACCATTTGACCCAGCAGCATTTCTATTGGGCCTATATCCCAAAGAGATTTTAAAGGAGGGAAAGGGACAACATGTGTAAGAATGTTTGTGGCAGCTCTTTTTGTAGTGGCTAGAAGCTGGAAACTGAATGGATGCACATCAATTGGAGAGTGGCTGAATAAATTATGGTATATGAATATTATGGAATATTATTGTTCTGTAAGAAACGACCAGCAGGACGATTTCAGAGAGGCCTGGAGAGACTTGCATGAACTGATGCTGAGTGAGATGAGCAGAACCAGGAGATCGTTGTACACGGCAACAACAGTACTATATGATGATCAGTTCTGATGGACATGGCTCTCTTCAATAATGAAATGCTTCAAATCAGTTCCAGTTGTTTAGTGATGAAGAAAGCCATATACACCCAGGGAGAGGCCTGTGGGATCTGAGGGTGGACTACAACATAGCATTTTTATACTCTCTATTGATGTTTGCTTGCATTATGTTTCCCTTCTCAGATTTTTTTTTCTTGTAGATCCAATTTTTCTTGTACAGCAAGATAACTATATAAATATGTATACATATATTCGATTTGTTGTGTATTTTAACATAATCAACATGTATTAACCTTCCTGCCATCTAGGGGAGGAGGGGGAGGAACGAGGGAAAAATTTGTAACAGAAAGCTTTGCAAGGGTCAATGTTGAAAAATTATCCATGTACATGTTTTGCAAATAAAAAGCTTTAATAAAAAAAAAGAATGTCAAAATCCTTGCATGTTTTTGGAAAAATAAAATACTATTAAAAAAGAAATTAAACTAATTTTTCATTTTTTAAATTTAAAAAAAATAAATACTATCTTATTTGATCTTTACAACTCCCTTGTGAGGTAGATGCTATAATTAATTACTCCCATTTTACAGATGAAGAAACTAGTCAGATTGAAGTTGAGTGATTAAGTAATGTCTGAAGCTGAATTTGAACTCAGGACTTCCTGAGTCTAGGCCTAGAGCTTTAGCCAATGCATTGGTGATTGTCTCAGGTCAGTGAGACAACAGGCAGACAGAGAATCAGAAGCTGGACAATAAGGGGAAAGGAGACCTCTCCTATATCAGGTAGGCAGGAAGCAAGAGAACCCCAATAGATATTATTATGCCTATTTTGGAGATAAGAAAACTGAAACCAAAGGGAAAGGACTATAATAAGCCATAGATAATAAACCATAGACCTAGGATTTGAACCCAGGATTCCAAATTCAGGAAAACACCATATTGTTATTCTTGCTCACTGAAAAGCAATCTGAGGATAGTTGTTCTCAGGGTTTAAAGACACAAAACAGTGACTACTGGCTCTGGAGGTAAGAGGGCTGGATTTAAACCCCATCTCTAATCATTACTATCTGGGTGACTTTGGACAAACTGCTTAATCTCCCTGGGTACCATTTTCTTCATCATCTCATTAAATAAGAGGGATGGAACTAGATGGCTTTTAATCCATCCATCAATCCCAAGTGCTCCTAGGGTCTCTTTAGAAAAGAGTTCCCATGAAGGGATGCCCATCAATTGGAGAGTGGCTGAATAAATTATGGTATATGAATGTTATGGAATATTATTGCTCTGTAAGAAACGACCAGCAGGACGATTTCAGAGAGGCCTGGAGAGACTTGCGTGAACTGATGCTGAGTGAAACGAGCAGAATTAGGAGATCATCATACACAGCAACAACAGTATTACATGATGATCAATTCTGATGGTCATGGCTCTCTGCAACAAAGAATTGTCTCAAACCAGTTCCAATTGTTCACTGAAGAAAACCATATACACCCAGAGAGAGGGAAATGAAATATGGACCACAACATAACATCTTCATGATCTCTATTGACATTTGCTTGCATTGTGTTGCCTTTCTCTGATTCTTTTTTTTCTTGTAGATAGGATGTTCCTTGCATAACTTCTCAAGCATTTCAACATTATTAATATGTAGTGGACTTCCTGCCATCTAGGGGAGGGGAGGGGACTGGGGGTAAAATTTGCAATGGAAAGCTTTGTAAAGATCAATGTTGGGGAACTACCCATACATATGTTATACAAATAAAAAGCTTTAATAAAAAAAAAAAGAAAAGAGTTCCCAATCAATCAATCAACATTTATTAAGTATCTGCTATGTTCCAGGTAGGGCAGCTAAATGCTGCAGTGGATAGAGTTCCTGAGTTCAAATCTGACTTCAGACACTTGTAGCTGTGTGACTCTGGGTAAATGGCTTTACCCTGCATGCCTCAATTTCCTCATCTGTAAAATGGGCTGGAGAAGGAAATGGAAAACTACCCTAGTTATCTTTACCCCCCCCAAAAAAAAAACAACTCCAAATGGAATCACAGAGTTAGACACAATTGATATGACTGAACAACAACAAATGTTCACTGGGATTAGAGTGTTTCTCATGAAAAGCACCACAGGAGCAATGATGATAGCCCTCTTTTCTCCTCACTCTCTTGTGCCCCTTATTCCCATAAAGATGCTGCCCTTACAGTTGAGAGGGGATGCAAATCTTGCTTATCAATCATCAAAACTCTGTTTTAGCTCCAGCCCTCTTTAAAAAGTCTAATGCTAATTGATCACCCAGCCAATAAAGACACTTCTCCACGGGCCCTGGGAGAGGCTATCTGATTGAAGAGTTTGACAGGAATCCACACACACCCCTGAAGAGTATAAACACACCCTTATCACATGAATCAACAACTGCAATTTTGTAGCTATTCAGACTTCCTCCTCTGGCCAGGACCAAAAGGAGCTTCCCAAGTCCTAGAGCCTGGTAGGGTCCAGCTCCTGGCCTTTCTCATCAGCCAGCCTGGCGGTTTAGGGGAAAAATAGGAAACTGGGATGAAGGAAGGAAGCCGAGCTCAGGTGAGATCCATCCCTGATATGGCCACGGTCAAAATCAAGTTCTCCCGCCCCACGCATCACAGAAATTGGACTTTGAGATCATCTGTTCTCAACCAATTCATTTTACAGATGGGGAAACAGGCTCAAAGAGGTCATTTAACTGTAAAATAGGAACTTAAAAAAACCCAACAAACTCTGGTTAGTATTTGTTTGATTATTCTCATTTTTATATATGAGGAAACTGAGACAGCGATCTGCCCAAAGTCACAGAGCTACTCAGTACCAACTGCAACTACTCCAACTCCAGTTCCACTAAACCAAAGCTGCCTTCTTCTGAGTGCCACTGGAGCTGAACTGCCAAGCATCCAAACTGGCACAGAATGCCCTTTTGTCCCAAAATGAAGAACAAGAAAGCCCTCACAAGGCAGTCAGAAGGAGTGGTACAAGAGCAAGGCTTTAATATTGACTATGAGACTTGGAAAATATTGGCACAGGACATTACACAATGATGTACCTGCATCAAAGAAGGAGCCGTATTCCAGGAGCAAAGCAGAATAATAAATGCACAAAGAAAACCTAACAATAAAAAAAGAAAATCTAACTGTACAAATCCAGAACCGCCTCCCCTCTACATGTCCTAGCAGACCCTTGTGTCCAATCTGTGGAAGTGCCTTCCAAACTCATGAGCATCCATAGCCATTGTAATATAGGATGTCCAGCGCCATTGAGACCAAATCTCTCATTTTGCAGATGAAGAAACTGAGGCAAATTTCTTGTTGTAGACAATCCAGACTCCTGGGGGGTCTGTCTTTTAATACAAAAATCGCATACTAACAACCATTCATTCACCCACAAGTTCACACAGGCCTAGGGCTCTCTCTTTGGAGTTCTGACCCAAGTATCCAGTTACCCACTAAAGGGAGTTCTTGTCTGTCTTCCATAGTTTTGCTAGCATTCTGAGTACTATCTCTTCATCACCCCTAACAGCCCTGCCTATTTCTCAATTACCATTCCAAAGGAACTTGTAAAATCTTTAGATTAGCTGTTAGATCTGGCCTCCATCAGGAGGCAGAAGCTCCAGTGGATGCTTTCAAAGGGCCCTCCCAACCTCCCTTCATGGGGTCAATGGGGATCTCCAGGGACCATTCAGATGGCCGGATTTCTCTCTAGGACACAGAGACAATTGTGGGGTTTTTCTTGCTTCCACACCTTGGCTTTCAAGGTCCAGGCAAAATACTTCCATCCCAACATCCAACCTCATCTATAGACCATTTATGTTGCAGATAGGAAGCCTGCGAGGGGCCAAGGGAGGTGGTGGAGAGCACAGAGCTCCCACAGAAGGCCTAGGACAAGCCTCTTGCTGTGTGGGGAGGAAGCAAGTTTGTTTGGCCACCGAGGTGTTAATGGGCTAACCTTTCCCTGGCCCAGCTCTACTCGTCCAGTGTAGGCACCCTCCCCTGGCATGTCTGATTTCCTCTGGATACTCCTCCAATATCCCTCCTGTTCTCTCCCTCCTGCCCTCATCCCCAGCTTCTTTGCTTTGGACAAACAACTCAGCCCTGCCTTGCCATCAGGTTTAGAGTCTTCCTGTGCTTTTAATGTGGTTTGGAATGCAGATTTAATGGATAAATCCGTCACCAAAGCTGCCCATGGGCAGAAGCTGGCATCCTGGAGCCTGTGGTGTAGTCTCTCTCTCTCTCTCTCTCTCTCTCTCTCTCTCTCTCTCTCTCTCTCTCTCTCTCCGTCTTTCTGTCTGTCTGTCTGTCTCTCACACACACACACACATACACACACACACAATCCTGGACGCCACAATCAGCTGTTAGATAGTGTGTGGCTCAGACTATAAGGACTATAATACACTGGGGAGATGCTGAAGCCTTGGTGGAAGAGGCAAGGCTAGAGTTGAGCCTGAAGAATGGGTGGGATTTAGATAAATGGCCAAAAAAAAAAAAAGAGAGGAAAATATTTCAGGTGATCCTTAAGGAGGGAATGGGTATGATGAGTGGAACTATTAAGGTTCCTAAAAATATATTAATATTCAAAATTAAGTATGTATGTTTAGGACTTTACTGTATGAACTTGGAGTGGTCCCCTCCTACCTTTCCAGTCTTATTTTTTATTGTTGATCAGTCATCACAGTCATATCTGATTCTTCCTGACTCCATTTAGGGTTTTTTTGTTTTGGCAGATACTGGTTTGCCATTTCCTTCTCCAGCTCATTTTACAGAAGAACAAGCTGAGGCAAACAGCATTGAGTGACTTCCTATCTCCACAATTCAACTGTTTCACTTGCTAAATTATAGAGACAAATGCCATCCAGCTAATTAGTGTCACTGATCTATCTCCTCCTAAGGAAAAGTTAGGACTAGATTGGGCTTCCATTCTACCTGGATTATATTGATAGATGGCCTGTCCAATTAAAAGAAAGAGAATGCTGAGTAAGGGTATCAAATTAAGCCAAATAAAGAACAGGGTCTGAGTCATAGCTGGTCTTATCCACAGAAAGAGAAGGAAACCATTGAGTTGCGTGATTTCAGAGACCACTGTTGAAGTTTTATCCCTTTAATTCTCTTCCTTTTTTTTTAAAGCAAACCCACAGAAAAGAAACTCTCAATCATCTTGACCAAAAGGAAAAGGAAAGAACTACTTGAAAAATAAATGAATAAGTGAATGCATGAATGAATAAATGAATAAAGATGGCCTGTACCTCAAAAGATACTTCTTTAGGCTTCAAGCTACATTCCTCTCAGTCAAGGTAAGCAGGACTGAGTCATCTAGATTCTCTCATTTGGTTACCCTAGTGACCCAAGGACATATTTGTCAAGTATAGGGCAGAGCTAGGGTGGAATGCCCAGCATGGTGAGGGATGATGGGTTATGTCCCCTTTCATCAGCTTTCAGGCATCTCAGGGCCCCTTGCACAATCTCCTCATCTACAAAATGGATAAAATAATATGATATGATATATGACAATATAAAATATAATACTACAATAGTACCTCCTTACCAGGGCTGATATGATAATCAAATGACAACATATATAAAGTGCTTTTCAAACCTAAAGTGCTATAGAAATAATATTATCATCAAGGGAAGGGAATATTCATTTCTAAACACCTACTATATTCCAGGCACTGTGCTAAGGACTTTACAATTATTATCTTATTGGATCTTCACAAAAACCCTGGGAGGTGGGGCTGTAAGGAAAACTGCTTTGTATTTGAGGAAATGAAGAGACGGGGTGAAATGACTTGCCTACAGTCACACATCTGGTAAATGTCTAAAGCTACATTTGAACTCAGCTCTTCCTATCTCCTTGAACCCTCCTGAAGGCAAATGAACCAAACAAATAAATCTGAAATGAAAGCCAAGGCCAGCTCTGTCTGTGGCTAAGATGGCATCCTGAGACCTTCCCATACCACAGGAAGGTTTTCTCTGTCTAGCCCCATTTTCCCTTCCCCAAAAGCCTCTTCAGCAGCAGCTGAGAATTCTAGGTTCTCTCCTCTCCACAAGTGCCTTCTCAAAGATTTCTCATTCTCTCTGTCTCCCTCTGTCTCTCTCTTTATCTCTCTGACTCTTTCTTTCTCTGTCACTTTCTCTGTCTCTGCCCGTCTTTCTGTGTCTCTGTCTCTGTCTCCACTTCTCTCTGTTTTTCTCTATCTTTATCTCTGTCTTCCTCTGTCTCTATCTCTCTTCTCTCTGCCTCTCTGTCTCCATCTCTCTCTATCTCTGTCTCTGTGTCTCTCTTCTCTCTGCCTCTCTCTGGCTCTCTGTCTCTATCTCTATCTATCTTTTTCTTTCTGTCTCTTGTCTCTCTGTCTGTGATTCTCTGTCTCTCTCTGATTCTCTGTGTGTGTGTCTCTCTGTCTCTATCTCTGTCTCTCTCTGTCTCTGTCTCTGTGTCTCTCAGTGTCTCCCTCTGTCTTTCTCTGTCTCTGTCTCCCTCTAATTCTCTCTCTCTCTCTCTCTCTCTCTCTCTCTCTCTCTCTCTCTCTCTCTGTCTGTCTGTCTTTCCCTCCCACCTACATCCCTCTCAACTCCACGCTTGCAGAAGTTTCCAAAATGTCTAGTTATAACTCTGACAGCCTGATGGAGTAATGAAGCTTGTCAAATAAACACAGAAGAAGAAAGACTCAAAGACTTGTCCTGAGGGAGCTCACAGTCTAGTTGAAAAGACAAAATTAAATTACATAAAATGATGAAAAGCCAATACAAGACAGCTAAATTGAGTGATACAGACAACACGGCATGTAGTAACTCAGGAAGAGATCCAGATTTATCCAGTCAGGATGGCATCCTGGAAGAGGGAGAACTAAGAGAAGATTAAGTGGTCTTACAGAGTTGGAGACGATAAACTAAGCTGCATTAACACTACACTCTCCTATCACCCTCACTGAAATCCAAAACACAGAATCAGTGCAATTCCTGGAAATCTATGCCAGTGGTGATGTTTCCCAGTAGCCAGAGAACTATCCTGGAATCCAGGGGATTTCCCTTGGCTGCTTTGGACTTAAAGCATGACCTTGAAAAAGGTTCCTCCAATGAGATTGTGTCCTCATGTATACTATGATGCTCCCAGCCTTGGATCATGGATGGTGAGAGGAGTGTCCACGAGGGGCAGTCCAGGAGGTGGAGGGAGGGGAGGATATGTGCCCAAAGTGGCTAAGGCAGATAAGTCTGGAACCATCCCCGCTGACTCATCTGATTATCATTTCAGGGAAGATAATAATCCTGAAAACATATGCTCCTGTGAGAGCAGCATACTGATGCTTTTCAATGATGAGATGAAAGGGAAAGAGACAGAGCTTTCTAGTCTCCTTTCACACTTACCAGATTGTCTTTTTACCAATTTGCTTCATGACAAATCAGAAGCAAAACTTCTTTTTTTTATTTGATTTTATTTATATTTGATTTATCACTGTCTCTTCCCCACTGTCCCCCAAGCCCCCCAAAAGAACAATAAAAATCCTGGAAAACAAAAATTTCATAATAAGCATGAATAATCTTGGCAAAACACAGTCCCACTTTGATCATGTCCAAGAATGTGTTTCTCATTCTGAACTCTGCCAGATGGCAGGTAATATGATTAATTCTTGGGTTCCTGTTTTATCTTAACACTGATTGGAGTTCTCACATCTCAAAATAGTTTTTCTTTATAACTTCGCCATCGTTGTATAAACTGTTTTCTTCATTCTGTTCACTTCATTCTTTATTTTTTTCAATTAAAGCTTTTTATTTTCAAAACATATGCAAGGATAATTTTTTGACATAGATCCTTGCAAAATCTTGTGTTCCAATTTTCTCCCCTTCCTTTTCCCCCTCCCCTAGATGGCAAGTAATCCAATATATGCTAAATATGGTAATATATATATACATATATATACATATGTAAATCCAATATAGGCATACATATTTATACAATTATCTTGCTGCACAAGGAAAAATCAGATCAAAAAGGAAGAAAAATGAGAAAGAAAATAAAATTCAAGCAAACAACAACAAAATAAGTGAAAATGCTCTGTTGTGATCCACACTCAGTTCCCAGTCTCTCTCTGGGTGTAGATGGCTCTCTTCATCATAAGAACATTGGAAATGGCCTGAAACATCTCATCATTGAAGAGAGCCATGTCCATCAGAATTGATCATCTTATAATCTTAAATTGCAGTGTATAATGATCTCCTGGTTCTGCTCATTTCACTCAGCATCAGTTCATGTAGGTCTCTCCAGGCCTCTTTGAAATCATTCTGCTGGTCATTTCTTACAGAACAATAATATTCCATAACATTCATATACCATAATTTATTCAGCCACTCTCCAATTGATGAGCATCTATTCAGTTTCCAGTTTCTAGCCACTACAAAAAGGGCTGCCACAAACATTCTTGCACATGTTGGGCCCTTTCCTTCCTTTATGATTTCTTTGGGATATAAGCCCAGTAGAAACACTGCTGGGTCAAAGGGTATGCACAGTTTGAGAACTTTTTGAGCATAGCTCCAAATTGCTCTCCAGAATAGTTGGATCCGTTCACAGTTCCACCAACAATGTATCAGTGTCCTGGTTTTCCCACATTCCCTCCAACATTTGTCATTATCTTTTCCTGTCATTTTAGCCAATCTAACAGGTGTGTAGTGATACCTCAGAGTTGCCTTAATTTGCATTTCTCTGATCAATAGTGATTTGGAGCACCTTTTTTATATGACTAGAAATAGTTTCAATTTCTTCATCTGAAAATTGTCTACTTATATCTGTTGACCATTTGTCAATTGGAGAATGGCTTGAATTCTTATAAATTTGAGTCAATTCTCTATATATTTTAGAAATGAGGCATTTATTTTGAATGTAAAAATGTTTTCCTAGTTTATTGCTTCCCTTGTAATCTTGTCTGCATTCGTTTTGTTTGTACAAAAACTTTTAAACTTGATGTAGTCAAAATTATCTATTTTGTGATTAATAATGATCTCTAGTTGTTCTTTGGTCACAAATTCCTTCCTCCTCCACAGATCTGAGAGGTAAACTATCCTATGTTCTTCTAATTTGCTTATAATATCACTCTTTATATCTAATTCATGAGCCCATTTTGACTTTATCTTGATATATAGTGTTAGGTGTGGGTCAATGCTTAGTTTCTGCCATACTAGTTTCCAATTTTCCCAGCAGTTTTTGTCCAATAATGAGTTCTTATCCCAAAAGTTAGTCTTTGGATTTGTCAAACACCAGCTTACTATAGTCTGACTATTTTTGTCCTGTGAATCTAACCTATTCCACTGATCAACTACTCTACTGTAATCATTTTTCAAACTTTAAAATATTCTATAAATGCTAGTTATTCTTAGAATTATTGAAATATGTACTTGGTCAATGGAACCATCCCACTTGGTCTTCTAAATACCCTACACATATGTACACACAGACATACCCCTACCTTTCACAAAATCCATTCTGCACATGGATACTGGATTAGACTCTACTTTTCACTATATCATTCAAGAACTTTCAATAATTTCACTATTTGCCTTTTTTATTACATTAATACATTTTTATGGAATAAAACAAGCATTTCCATAACAATACAACAAAAAAGATGAGTATACATGAAACTAAAAATCTACTCTGTACAACTTGTTGTTCCTTTCAAAGATACAACCAAATTTCATGTAAATTTTTCCCTCTCTTTTTTTTACCCTCCTCCAATAACTTCATTTTAAAATGTGAAGCATATTATAAGAAGGGGAGATTAGAGGATAAGTAGGTAGAGAGGGGTATTCATGCTTGTATGTATGTGTTTACTTTGAATTTCTGATGTACCTTCTGTTTTCCCCTAGTAGTATATGAATCTCTTTGAAGGGAGAGAGCTTCATTTTTATTCCCAGGGGTTAGCACTGTGGCCTAGCAATATACAGTGTGGTGATTAATAAATGCTCAGTAAATTGAACTCAACTGAAAAACTCATCATTGCTTACAGGAAAATAAATTCTAATTCCTTAGGAGGCTATTTGAGGTTTTCTACAACCTGTCCCAAATTTACCTTTACTGTCTTATCCCGCCCTGGTTCCCTAAATACACACACACACACACACACACACACACACACACACACACACACACATATCCCTTTGCTCCAGATCACTGTCCCTAATATAAATGCTCATTTTCATTTCATCAGCATGGGGTGAGCCTTCTGCCTAGAATTCTGTTCTCTCTCCTCAAAGTTTATCCAAACCCCCTATTCAAGCTTTCAAGGATCAGAACAGGTCTCACAGGTTCTTTGAAGACTTTCTTGACTTATCCAGCTCACACTGACCTCTCTCTTGTTGATCTCTTCCAGTATTAACAGTGTCTACCATGAAATTTAGCAAATGGATGAATAGAAACTAGCCTAAATTATTCCTGCTTTCCCAGGAGTTATTGGAGTAAGAACATTGAATTAAGTGGGATGATGCTACATCTGGTTCCTTAAGTTATCCTCATAACTACATAGTAACAACCTTAAATGAAGCAATGATCTCACCCATAGGTTGCAATCCCCTCTTTGCCTTTTGATCCTGAGTGATTCTTGTCTTCATTTTCCCAAGAGGATTCACCTAATGTGTTGGAAGTTTTTTAGCCTTTCAAGGGATACAACAAAGTACTCAGACTGTCCAAATCAGTTAGTCAATCAATAAACATTTACTAAGCACCTACTATATGCCAGGCACTATGTTAAACATGGGGGAAATAAAAAAGAGACAAAAACAATTCTTGCCCTTAAAGATCAGAAACAATCTACTAAGGAAGAAATCAAGCAAACAAATAAGTACAAACAAGCAATAGCATGATAAATTGGAAATAATTAACAGAAGATAAGTACTAGAATTAAAAAATATTGGAAAAGACTTCTTGTAAAAGATGGGATTTTAGTTGGGACTTAAAGCAAAAGAAGAGAAGAGGCAAGAAAATATCGAAGGGAGAGAGACAGGTAGGAAAAATGCCCAGAACTAAGAGATAAAGTGAATTCATGGAACAGTAAAGAAAGTCTTTGTCACTGGATTGAAGAGTAAGACATTAAAAAAACTGGATTGGTTGGAGAGGCGTAGGTTATAAAGGAGTTTGAATGTGAAACAGAAGATTTTGTATTTGATCCTATAGGTGATAGGGAGCCACTGTAATTTATTGAATAGAGGATTATATGATAGGACTTGGTAGGAAAATCACTTTGGTAACTAAATAGAAGATGGATTGGATCAGGGAGAGACCTGGGACAGGCAGATCTATCAGCAAGCTATTGTAATAGTTCAGGAATGAGATAATGAGGACCTGACAGTATCAAAGGAGAAAAGGATATTTGGGAAAATATTGCAAAGGTGACAGACCTTGACAATGAATTGGATTTGAGGGGTGAGAGTGAGGAGTCAAAGATGACCCCAATGTTAGAAGCCTGAGATTCTGAGAAGATGTCGTTGCTTTCTATAATATTAGTGAAAGTGGGAGTAAGGGAAAATTTAGGGAGAAAGGTAATAAGTTCAATTTTGAACATGTTGAGTTAAAATGTCCATCTAGTGTAAGATGTTTGAAAGGAAGATGAGAGATTGGAGGTCAGCAAATATGTTGGGGCAGGAAAGGTAGATTTCAGAATTGTCAGGAAAGAGATGGTAATTAAATTCATGGGAGCTAACAAAATCACTAAATGAAAAAACATAAGGGAAGAAGAGAAGGTCCAGAATAGATATCCAATAGGAGGGCCAGGAAAAACTGGTGTCTTGAAAACTTAGAGAAAAGAAAATATCAATGAGGAGAAGGTCAGTATCAAGTATCAAAGGCTGCAGAGAATTCAAGGAGAAAGAGGTTTCAGGGGGAAAAAACACTGGATTGATCAACTAAGAGATCACTGGTCACTTTGGAGAGAGCAGTTTGAAGGGGATGTTAAGGTTGAAAACCAGATTATAAGAGGTTAAGGAGAGAGTAAAAGAAGAGAAAGTAGGGACATCTACATCTTCTCTCTTGGTTAAAAACTAAATCAGTTTTTCTCCCTATTCAGATGACTGCCAGATCTATACAATCAGTCCTAATCCTTCTCCTGAATTGTAGTTCTACTACAGCCAGTCAACAAGCATTTATTAGTCACCTACTGTGTGCCAGGCATGGTGCTGAGTATAAGGATATCAAGAAAGATAAAAATCACCATCCCTGACTTGAGAGAATTCAGGTTCTAAAATGGGAGACCACATAAAAATAACTATGTACATGCAAGATTATAAATGGGACGGAATCTGAGAGGGAAGGCACCAACTATTAGGGGTAAGGGAAGAAACTCACAAGGAGTGGGGTATTGTCTATTTGCAGGACCTATTCTAATTAGGATTACGGATAGATCAACTAGATGGCACAGTGAATACTATGTCTGGAGTCTGGAAAACCTGAGTTCAAATTCAGTCTCAGGCATTTACTGGGCAAATCATTTAACCTGTTTGCTCAACCGTAAAATGGGGGAAATTATACCACCTATTTTATAGGGTTTGGGGGAGCAAAAGAGATAAAATGTGTAAATAGAATTTAGCATACTAGGTACTATATAAATGGTAGCTTAATTTTTTATCAACAGGAGAGAGAGAGAGAAAGAGAAAGAGAGAGAGAGAGAGAGAGAGAGAGAGAGAGAGAGAG